>JAVQJL010079629.1:0-14852 GCA_036024295.1 Nannoperca obscura
TTATTTTTATTTTATTTATTTTATTTTTCTCAGTATGAGGTAGTTGATTCCAGATCCACACTCCATACCAGTTGGTGGCGGTAATGCACCATAACGTTGTTTGTCAACCGCCATAAAACATGAAAAAGAAGAAGAAGAAGAAGAACACTGAGACGTCAAAAGATTAACCAATGAACGCTTACGTTTTTTTTACAGCGAAAATGGCGTCCTTTGTATTGTGAAGCTGAGGAGCTACAAACAAATATCTTTTTTGTTTTAAAAGAACGAAAAAGTCAGGTAAGCATCACATTTAGTAGTAACTCATTGTGAGTGGGCTTTGTGCGACTTACTGTGGCATTTGTGTATTTTTGCACCCAGCAAACAGCTGTATCTTAATTCGTTAGTTAATAGAGACATCGGCGGCTAACGGCTAACGTCAGCCAGCCAAATAATGAAAAACGTATCTAACGTAAGCTAGACTGAGTGGTACTGCTTATGAAAGTTTACAACAAAATGCCTTTTAATGGCTGTGTCTTGAACATTTTGAATTGTTTTTACAAGTGTGCGTGTGTGTGTGGTCGTGTATACCAGGATGAAGGTGGTCAATCTGAAGCAAGCAATTCTGCAGGCATGGAAGGAACGCTGGAGTGACTACCAGTGGGCCATTAACATCAAGAAAAACTTTCCAAAGGGAGCAACATGGGACTACCTTAACCTTGCAGGTTAGAGGAAAGATAGTGAAGTTTCACAACCATCGTGCTAATTATTTTACTTTAAACCACTTTTCTTATTGTCATTTCTTTTGTGGCTTTATGTGCTGTTCCAGAGGCCCTGATGGAGCAGGCGATGATTGGTCCCTCTCCTAACCCCCTTATTTTGTCTTACCTCAAATATTCTATAAGTTCCCAGGTGAGAGAAGCAGTGTTGTAAAAAAGTGCGGTAACTGAGCATCAGTATTGATGTTATTTTGTGAACGTTTCCTTCTCTATCCTTAGATGGTTTCTTATTCCAGTGTGCTTACAGCCATCAGCAAGGTAACTCATGCTTGATGAAAATGATGGCATCATGCATTTTACTTTAAGATGTGAGAGGTTTTCATGAATGTCTCTCTTTTGTGATAGTTTGATGACTTTTCCCGGGAGCTGTGTGTCAAATCCCTGATGGAGATAATGGACATGTTTTGCCATTGTCTAAGGTATGTTAAATAATCACGTAACCTGCAACTCATCCTTAATGATGTTGGTGCTAGATGAAGTGAACATATAATACCAAGATTAGACTTGTTTCACAAGTTAACCGTTTCATAATCACACTTTACTTATTGTCATCAGCTACATACCACTGTCTCTTAAAGAGCAGCCCAGAATCTTTGGGCGTGTAATCTTATATAAGCCTAATATTAAATGTTTTACTTCTTGCCTGCACATTTGCTTAGTAAACAAAGTTTGAATGTGTTTTTGGAAAAGCCTTTTCATTTAATAAAAACTCTGACTCGCTACCTCTCATCTTTGACTTTAAAGCTGTCACGGGAAAGCAGAGGAATGCATTGGGCTGTGTCGGGCTCTGCTGGGAGTGGTGGTGTGGCTGCTGCAGGGCTGTGCTTGGTACTGCGAGAGGCTGAGAGAACTGGGTCCATCAGCCAGCACAGAGGCCAGTCTGAGAGCCTGCCAGGAGAGGCTTCACACTCTGATGAACAGCACCAAGAACAGAGCCCTGGTCCACATCGCTCGACTGGAGGAACAAGGTGTGTTTGCATAGGATTGTGCAAAATGGATTAGGGCACAAAGATGATTTTATGCCATCAATATGATGGCGGTTCTGCTTTCCAAAGCTGCATGAATGACAGTTGATAGTTTCCCTGGGTGATAGTTTTAGTTGCCAGTGATGGTCTAAAACTTGAATTATTATTGTTTATATTGGCTGCATATTGTGTTGTGCATGATTGTTATGAGCCAGACATCTTAGTGTTTCTACTGCTGTTCCACCACAGGTTCCTGGAGCAACGTAGAGCAAGCCATGCTGAGAGTGACCGATGGCCTCGTCAGTGTACCTAACCAGACACTGAGAACTAAATTAGAGGAGAGCTTGTCACAAGTAAAAGGGTGAGGATGCCCACCTCATTATTAAATATTGAATACACAGCATTTAAATAACATCACAATCAATCTTCTTCTTGCTAACTTTTCACTCTTTCCTCAGTATTCCCCTGATGCTGTCTGTGCAGTCTGACCCTCAGCACCACGCCTCCTTCCCATCAGTACACGCCTTTATTATGCTGGAAGGGACCATGAATCTGACAGGGGAGACACAGCCACTGGTGGAGCAGCTGATGATGATCAAGAGAATGCAGGTGAACATTTAGTTGTAGCGAAATGTAACGTTAAATCAAACACTACTTTGCTTAAACAGTGGCAGGTAAAGGAACATGCTTGAAAAGTATTTCAGAGAATTAAAACAAGCGACGAGAGAAGTTAGAGAGCCCAACTTTCTCTGGAAAGAGCATTTATTTTTTGTTAAGGAATCAATTTTTTTTATCAGTTTATTCGTGCAAGAATTCATAAGACTGCTCTATTTTTACATAAAATATTGGTTAGTGCTTCTGTAACTGATTATTCTATATATTGTCATTACTTCATTGCATTATTATTGCATATCACTAAAGAAACGTTGAATAAAATGTTATACTTATTTAGTTGAACATGCAAATGTTTCCTTGTTACACTGTAACTGTTTGTCCTCAGCGAATCCCTGCTCCTCTTTTCGTCCTGGAGATCTGGAAGGCCTGCTTCACCGGCCTCATTGAGTCACCAGAGGGCACAGAGGAGCTCAAATGGACTGCCTTCACATTCCTGAAGGTAAGCTCTATTTCAAAGAGGAGCACGGCTCCCTCAGTCTACCCGTGATCTGCATGTGTCTGTTCTTTTTTGCCTGGCCTACGTGTTATTGTCCTCTTGACTTTAAATTCATGTTAAACGTCAGTGCTGATGTTGAGCAAGGTTTCAACTTCATGACTTTGTTGATTTTTCTTTTTTAAAATGTTGTAATGTCAGATGCACATGCAGCTCTGCCACACTTAGAGAAATGCATTTCTTGCTTTGTTTTTTACTCTAGATCCCACAAGTTCTGCTTCGACTAAAGAAGTATCCTCAGGGGGACAAAGGACAGGTGAAACAATTGACTCGCTCATGTCTGACGAGTGAACACAATCATGAGCATTTGGCATTGCCTATTGTCTAAAAACAGCCAATAACTGTGTTTAAAATGAATCTTCACTATCACTTTTAAACACAGTGAATGTATTTTCCAGGACTTCATGGACGATGTGAATATTGCATTTCAGTACTTACTCAAGCTCACACCACTACTGGACAAGGCTGATCAGAGATGCAAGTAAGTGCTCCAAAACCTTCCCACACCGACCTTCACTGCCTGTAATCTCATTACAGACGTTTTAGATGAGAGAGGCAGCTAAAGGCCCGATTAGCCAGCACCATGACGGTTGTCTTTTTTTCTTGTAATTCTTTGCATAGTTGTGACTGCCTCGGCATGCTCCTGCAGGAGTGCAACAAGCTTGGTCTACTGTCGGATTCTAATACAACCTGCCTCACTTCCAAACGGTACGGGTTCCCATCTCACAATGGACTACATGTGATGCCGAACATTTCAGGAAAACCTGTATGAAGATTTAAGTCAGACAGAACAACAGGACCCCTTTTTGGTCTTTTTTCCCCCTTTTATTTACAGAACATTATTATTTTGTCATTATGGATGAAATGTTGTTCACCATATTCACACAGTACACCATATACCCCAACCCCTCCACCCCATCTCTGTCTCTCCCCCCTGCCCCTCCCTTCCTCCCCCTCCCCCCTTGCACATTTGATTCAGGACCGAGGACAGAGAGTTCGCCCCGAGGCTAAAGACAGCAGAAAATGCTAACATCCAGCCTAACCCGGGTCTCATCCTGAGAGCTGAGCCCACTGTCACCAATATTCTCAAGGTAGTACACTGTAGCCTGACCTGCGAATGGTACAATATGACAGTATCTGATCTCAGAGGAAACAATGAATTAAAGGAGTTCTCAGAGATCACAGCACTGTAATGGATACACCTGTTATAAAAAGAACAAATGAATATAACTTTCTTTCTTGTTCGTTAGACCGTAGACGCAGACCACTCCAAGTCCCCCGAGGGCCTTTTGGGTGTCCTGGGACACATGTTGTCTGGGAAGAGCCTGGATCTGCTCTTAGCAGCGGCCGCAGCAACTGGAAAACTTAAATCCTTCGCCCGGAAGTTCATTAAGTGAGTAAACGCACAATTGATTGCAAGTTGAGACAAATTGTCCCCTTCGTCACCCGATTTATGACTCACATCACTGGTAACAACTTACACATCAATTTCCAAGCATATTTTAAAGGTGGCAGATTGTTCAAGTTGGCGTGTTTAACTAGTTGGAAACTCCAGTTGGCGTAGGAAGTGGGTTTTTAACAAGATGTTTCATATCTTGTAATGTGGGTTTTTTTCTTTCTTTTTTCTATTTGTCCCAGGCTGAATGAGTTTCCTAAACAAATCAGCGGCGAAGGATGTGAGTTCAAATACAAGAGTGACATGTTCCAATGTGGGAATTTCTTTCCTCATTGACATATTATTGAGTGAACGACATACTAACATTAGGGGTTTTCTCCTCCTGTCCTTTAGCCAAGTCTGCGTCAGTACGGGCCCTGCTCTTCGACATCTCCTTCCTCATGCTCTGCCATGTGGTGCAGACGTATGGTTCTGAGGTGAGTATTCTGTGTGGACTTCACAAAATCAGCCTGCCCTTTCAGTGTAAGGCCACAAGATGTCCAAAGAGGCCTTTTTTTTTTTTTTTTTTTGCAGTGTCTCTGCTTGCTGATCAGAGTGTTGTATATTGATTAGATCTGTGTGTTAGGCCGAAATTGATTCATACAGTACATGTCTGTCCCATGTGTCTCCTTTCCAGGTGATCCTGTCAGACCCTAGCCCTTCGGGGGAGACGCCCTTCTTTGAAACATGGCTGCAGACATGTATGCCTGAAGAGGACAAGACTCTGAACCCAGACCACCCCTGCTTCAGACCGGAGCCTGGCAAAGTGGAGAGCCTGGTCACGCTGCTGAACAACTCCTCAGAGATGAAACTAGTGTAAGTTGCAGACTTATCTATAATTAAAGTAGTCTTTTGTAAATGCTTTGGTCCCCTTTGCTGTCAATCATTTAACATACTTTCCCTCTCTGATGACATTTTTAAGAATCTGTTTTACACTTACTTTAAGTAATTTAGTGCTCATATTTATAGAAGACATATAAATACTTAAAGTTTAGAACACATAGTACAACACAGTAGTAATAATGTAAAATATGCCTTCACATGGGGTTCTATATAATAATTGCTGACAAATACTGTGCATTTATACAGTATGTCCTTATAACTGCATGCTACTACTAATTAGTGTTATAAACATTTATTAAATGTGCATAGACTCCTTATAAATGCTACATTTCAATGAGAGCTTTCTAGACCTCATTTCTGCTTTTGATATTTTATTTTAATATATTGAACATTTGGTGGGCATCTTTAGAACTGCTTTAGACTGGTGTCATTCCTGTTTTGAAACTAAAAATGTTGCCAGATCAGATTCTAAACACATACATCTAGTACAGTAATGACTTGCATTTTTTTAATCTAAAGGAAAATTCTTAAACATGGCACTGCTCTAAATATGGAATTTCCTTTGACTTTCATCTGTTGTGACAGTCAGGTGAAATGGCATGAGATCTGCCTCAGCACTCCAGCAGCCATCTTGGAAGTTCTGAATGCGTGGGAGAATGGTGTTCTTTCTGTGGAGGCGGTACAGGTTTGTACGAATTACTAGCACTTTTTTTTTTTCTTTTCCATCCTGTGACTGGAAAATATTCTTGACCGATTTCTTGTGTCAGTTGCTCATATGATGGCAGTAACGGTAACCTCCCTAACCATTACGTGTCTAAGAATGGTCTTTTTCCTACCTTTTTGCTGTGTCATTACTCAGTCATTACTCGTTGTGACGTATTCTGTGGAAATTAACAAATACATGAAACTTCTAAGAAATTGCAGTGACGTCCCAAAGTACTATACTTCTCATTTGTTCCCCTTTTCCATTCAAGTTTTGGTATCACGCAATGTGGCCATACCCTGCATCTTCTAGTCACATCCTTCCCCTTTTTCTTTCTGCTGTCCTCTCTCCGAGCGTAGAAGATCACTGACAACATCAAGGGAAAGGTGTGCAGCATGGCCATCTGTGCGGTGGCCTGGCTGGTGGCCCATGTCAGGATGCTGGGAAGGGATGAGAGGGAGAAGCCCCAGACTATGATCCGACAGCTTGTAACTCCGCTGTATGGGGAGAACACTCTGCAGTTTTACAATGAACGGTACAAACGGCTGAAACACACTTCCGGTCCATGATCACATGCGGATAAACAGACCATTATTACGTGCATTAACGATCACGTCCTCTCTCGCCCACATTCTCACCAGTGTGATTATTATGAGTTCCATCATGGAGCACATGTGCGCTGACGTCTTCCAACAAACGGCCGCGACCCTGCGGTCGCCAGTGGAGGGCCAGGAGCCGATCCCCTACCGCAACCTGCTGCCGGCCAAAGACCCGATCCACGTGGCCCTCAGCAAGCAGTTCCAGACGGTGCTATGCAAAGGCTGGGTGGACAGCCGGGCCCTGCATCTGTTCGAGAGTCTTCTCAACATGGGAGGGGTCTTCTGGTTCACAAAAAATCTGGTGAAGGTAGGAGGACCAAGAGAAAGTGCTGCTGGCTAGAGTCCTGACGGCTTGAGAAAAATGACCTGAATGGGTTTACCAATTATCAAAATAGTTGCTGAATCATTTTCTGTTAATTGTCTTATCGTTGTAGCTCTACTGCATTTACTAAAAGCATTTATGGAGAATTCCATTTCAGTACTTGTTAACACAACAACCACTTTTTGGTAAAAAATAAAAAAAGAACACTAGTATGGCCAACTTGAGATTACTCAACGTGTCTAATTGGAGCACTACGTCTTATTTCAGGAGCTACTGAAGGAGACACGACAGGAGTGGGCCAATCGGGTGGCGGAGTTACTTTACAGTATCTTCTGCCTGGACACTCAGCAGATCACCCTCACCCTGCTGGGTACCATACTGCCCGACCTGCTCACAGACTCTGCCCACTGGCACAGCCTGGCGGACCCCCCTGGGAAGGCGCTGGCCAAGTAAGAGAAACCTAATGCTTTGATGTTGAGCGGTCTTGGTATTTTGGGATCTGGCATTAACTTGACTCTCCCGGTAACTCCTCAGGTTGTCTGTGTGGTGTGCGCTCAGCTCCTACTCCTCTCATCACAAAGGCTCATTCTCAGCTCGTCAACGCAAAAGGCAGCGAGAAGATATTGAGGTAAAACTGCCACACAAGGCCATTTATGTGCCATAAGAGCTGCATATTACATTGTGACAAGTGAGAAATGGACACGTCAAAGCATCTGAATACTGTGATCTAATTCCTTATGACTTATACCGACATTACAAATGAGTAGGATAGCAATAACTATTGTTTTATGGATAATACAATGCATTCTAATATGTATATTATTGGCCACAGGACTACAACAGCCTCTTTCCCTTGGATGACACTCAACCCTCTAAACTCATGCGTCTGCTCAGCTCCAATGAGGATGAGCCTGTAGCCCTTTCCAGTCCAGGTGAGTCTAACAAAGTCTGAGTTTTAACACACAGTTGAATTATGGAGCGGCCTCGCAGTCGTTTGTCTGTCAGTCTGAGCTGGGGATTATGCAAATACCAGATGGACCCGTGTGCAGGTTCTGACTTGAGCACTGCACTCTGATGTGAGCTTTTTTTTGCTTCCAAAGATTTCGTTGTTGGAACAAAGGGAGGTTTTGTTTTATGCTTCCATACAACTCTTTTTTTTTTATCCTGTTATCACCCTGACACACGTAATTAACATTCACACTTGGGAATTTTTTTAATTTGAGCTGCATAAAGATATTCCCAGACAGGTCGTCAAAGATCAGCGTGTTGCATGACTTAGGGGGAAAGAAAAGTATGAGCTACTTCGATTGGTATTAAGAATGAAACTAACAATGTTGGGTTTTTTTGTTTTTTTTTTACTCGCAGTTAAATGAGCTCCACCTTTTCCACTGAAAAGACAAGTCATTAAGAAAGTTGACCTCTTATACACGATTCTTTCCTAGAATCATAGAAAGCTATTCACACCTGTAGCTATACATTTAAAAACATAGCAGTTGGCATGACTGAAGCATGGTTTATTTTTTAGTCTTTAATAATGCTTTAGATTTACAGTTATTTAAATAACATATAATTCAAATGAAGAAAATAACTTTTTACTTTTGGCATAATGTAAAATTGACTTGTTTTGAATATATGAATAATCCCATCATCTTTGAAATAAACTTCAATGTGTCTGACAAGGTTATTTTAGGAACAATAGGATTATGTAAGACGGCAGTGGAAGGAAATTCTTTTAGACTTTCACAACCTTTAGTCAAGTTTGCATTTTGTCAACGACCATCGTATCATTTCATAACTTCCCCCTGTTGACATTCTGTTGTTTTTGTGTATCGAACAACAAAATGCAATGAAAACAAATGTGTCATGTGTTCTCTCACAGGAGACCGATCTATGAGCAGTTCCCTCTCTGCCTCCCAGCTGCACACTGTCAACATGAGGGACCCTCTCAACAGAGTCCTGGGTGAGAACTCTGCCCACACACAGTCCCAGTTTGACTGCATCTTGCACAGAGAAATGAACGTCTGTCAACTTCATACGCCTCTCTTACGACCTACATCAATTTGATGTATAGACGAGTCACAAAGTAAAAAAAAAAAACTCCAACACTTTTTACACAGGTCACGAGAGTTCAATTTATGAATGAGTAAGAAAATGATGTGAATCATATGCTATAGCCTTCACAGTCACCAGATCTCTAATTCTGCAAGTCCAGTTGAACATCTACAGTATTGGAGTTGAAGTTAAAATAATGTTTGATTGTGTCTGAATGGAAGTAATCAAGAATGTTATTAGTTAGCCATGACGTTTAACTCGGTAAATTCACAAAATGAGTAACATTAGGTAACATTTAATCAGAGTTAGAAATATTTCTTTGGACGGGTATTTCTTACAGTTTCTAGTTAGAAACCTACAATAACTGCCATGAACACAAACAAACAAATATTGATTACTTTAACTATGATATTTCACACCACCCGTTCTGTTCTCCTCTCCTCAGCCAATCTTTTCCTCCTCATTTCCTCCATCGTGGGCTCCAAGATGGCGGGACCTCACACCCAGTTTGTACAGAGTTTTATGGAGGAGTGTGTGGAGTGCCTGGAACAGGGAAGCCGCGGAAACATCCTGCAGTTCATGCCCTTTACCATGGTGAGTTATGGGATGGGAGGGGAGGGGAGGGCCAGACAGGTGGAGATAAGGAAGAAGCAGGGGGGCTGTTGCATCAGACATTATTGGAAAGGGTTTGAAGTTTTTTCTAAAACTGAGTGTTTGTTTTGCTGGTTGCAAACATACGGCTCAAAGGGTCATGGGTGCTTGAGTTGTTGAGTCACTTTTGCGGAGCTGCTGTGTTTGCTTATAGTTTAGAGTGAGCCTCTAACGATGAGATTGTGTCTTCTGGGAGAGGAAAAATGTTGAAACAAAGGTTGTTTTAATCGTGAAAAATCAGTGTTCAAATGTGTTTGTTTTAGAAGTTCGATAAAATGCAGAACCAACATGCCCTGAAAACCAGATCAAGGGTCGAAAATCTCCCTCTGAATAACCACAGCCAAACTTCGCATGACATAACATGATGCCGTTGGAACTGTTTCTTCAGACCAACTACAGCTGAAAAATAACGCTTGTTTGTCTTTTGGTGCTTCCAGGTTTCTGAGCTGGTGAAACTACCTGCTCTGGCCAAACCCAAAGTGGTCCTGGCCATCACTGACCTGACTTTGCCGCTGGGGAGGAGAGTAGCAGCCAAAGCCATCTCTGCCTTGTGAACTGGGCTTAAATTAACCTCAGCACCAAACCATGTGTTTCAGAGGAAGCAGGACAAACCCAACTTAATGTTTTATCTTGTGCTGAAAGTAGCTCTGAACCTGGCTGAATTATCAACTTAAAGGAATTGTCTTTGTTGGAAAATAATGTTTATAACCAATGTCTCTGTAAACACTTTTGCTATTGTTTTCATGTTGTTTTTCACACTTAAAAAAATTGTAAATACGTTTTTAAAATAAAAATCCCAGAATGAAGATACCCAGTTTCTGCTCGCCAGTGTAAAAGTGAGTTTCACTAGTTGTATGTTTATGGTCATATTTGGAAGTTACAATAACATGAGATCTGATCCCTGTGATCACAAACCGTGAGTCAGATGAATGATCACATGCTAGCGAGGTTTTCACGTGACACTTGGTACACGGAACTTTGGACCATCCTCTGAGTGACACAAGCTTGTGTTCATCAGCTGATCACCACTTGCAACACTTCCTCACGGAAATCTGTCTGGCAGAAATTATTACACAAATGCCTGTTTTACTTTTAGTTGTACTTCTCTATTACAGTATTAGCTTCACTGGAATCTTTAGTGTAATTTCATTGATGAGACTGTCTGAATCAGCATGACCCCAGTGCCTGATGTGTCATGCACGGTCATTGACAAAAAAGAACAATTCCATTTTCAGGAAAGTGAGGTTTCTTTTTGTGTTTTTATTGAAAAATGAAAACAATCAGATTCTTCCAAAAATAGGCTACTTTCTATTTAAACATTTTACAGCATTTATAAACAGTCCTTAATGTGCCCCCAATGCTCTAAAATTTGTAATCATAGTTAAGTTTCATAAATGTCTGCTGCCTTTAAAAGTAAGGAGATATTGAAAAGTGAGTATTTGATTTAAGCTGTCTCTAAACTTCACATTATTTTCATTAAACGCAGCTATGGAGAGAATTGTACAGTTTTTGGACTATTGAAATATATCTAGTTTGTATTTGTGGAGTGGAGGATGATTTCATTTTCAATTGTTATGTAATGTAAGCTTTCAGTAGAGCACAGCAGATTTATGTTGAAACAGAAGTTGCCTAAGACATTCACCGAAAAGAGGACTGAGGGATACAAAAGCTTTATCAAATAAATATAAACATTTTGAATTCCATAAATAAATACATAAATATAAATAGATACAAAAAATAAGTTATGTTTTAACAAATAAATAAATTATCATTAAAAACATCTAAGGATATGGTGTGTTTTGGACACCTATTGGTCAGCTCTCTGTCTCCCCCTCATTGCTCTGGTCCAGACTCCTGAGGCAGCGGACCACATCCTGCCCAAAGGACTGGAGCTGCACCAGAGTCAGGTGTGCTGCCACCTGAACCTCATATTCCCCTGGTAGACGTAAGGCCATAGGCGTTGGTGTGGGCTGAGCCGCAGCTTCTGCTTGGACCAATTTCAGCATCTGCAAGGCGCACAAAACCGCATCATAAAGCTGCCTAAAAATAAGATTACAATAAGTAGTATAAGTGTTTTACTACCTTATTGATCTGAATGACAAGGTCTCTGATGTCTACCAGCAGACCGGTCACTTTGTCTTTATTTTCCAGGCGAGGAGAGATGGAGCTCAGTAAGGCCCGGTGAAGCTGCAGACCCTCAGACATACGTCTCAAACTGGTCTCCTGATAGGAAGAAATGGCAGCAAACTGGTCACGTAGTCTGTTTTTATACCCCCGTTTAATTTATAGAATTATTCCCCAAGAAGATGCTTACCAAAGTGAAGTCCTCTGACACAACTCTCAGCACAGGAGCGGAGGGGATGCCGATGTTGGTCGCCATAATCACGAGCTTTGCATTTTCTGAGGAATTGAGTTGTAGAGTCTGTGGTAGAGACATAACACAGAGATGTTATGTTATGGATTATTGCGATACATTACCTTGACGTGTGCTGGAAGGCCCATTTACTTAGAATTTGAAATGCTTCATGAAACAACAGTGGTGGCAGAAGTACTCCGATCATTTACTTAAGTTGAAGCAATGCCACAATGTAAAGATGCTCCATTACAAATGATCAGCAAAATGAACTTTAAAGGTAGAATGCTACATGGCCACTGCCAGTGTAATGTGATATTATTGGATTTTTATTACTGGCACATTCACTTCGAAGCAGCAACAGTATTTGTTGAGGTTGAGCTAATTTATAAGATCATTGTAGGTGTTGTATGTACTGTCTAACCTGTAAGGTAATTGGCAAGGATCAATGATGTGATGTAGTACATGCAGCACAAGTCTAAAGTAGCATAACATGGAAATACTTAAGTAAAATTGTAGTTAAGTAGCAAATAAGTAAAAAGTAAATGTGGGTTACTTTCCTCCACTGTGAAAAAACACTCCAAATACTACAAATAGTAGTAAAACTCACTTTTATTCATTTACAACTTCGCAAATATATAACGTACACTGATTGCTGCATAGCTGATCATTTAGTAATAAATAAACAGCCTTTCAGACCAACATCAGAGCACAGTGCTCACTTTCAGGCCCAGTCATGCACATGCCCATCTACGGGCAGCAGCTTTAAAGCTCCGCGCAGCCCCGGGACGCTCGGTATCTCACCTCTGTGTGAATGCAGGATTTGTGCGTGTCTGGAATGGAGAGCAGGATCTTTTGTGTCAAGCTGCGGCTCCTCCGTACCATCTCCTGAAACAGCGGATCCTCAACAAGTGTGTTGCTCTCCGGCAGAGGTGCGCCGCGGACGACGGTGGCCATGTAGCAGGGAATTGCGAAAACTGCAAGAGGAGGGGGGGAAAAAAATCAAAAACGTTCACCGTTGAGGCAAAAACAATCCCCTTCATACATCCAGGGCGACACCGCTCTCTCCTCAGCAGCTCCCCTGTGCTGCAGCACTGGGCACGCGTCCCCTAGGGCTAAATAGCTGCACGAGGTGAGACTAGTCGCTGTAATATGAAACCCCAGCCAAAAGTAACTACAGCAGTTAAACGTAGCGAATATGACTGTTTGAGCAGATGTAATGTAATAGTTTCTCCTCAGAACAGGTCCAGATGCGTTAAAAATGAACTGTCCACTAATGGCCAGTGCAGATAGATAATCCAGTGTCTCCTTGTCGCTCTTCTCCTTCTCTCTGCCGTGTCTGGAGATGATCAGCAGAAACAGAAAGCATTGCCTCACCACTACTCACCAATTAGGATGTTCATGGCCTCTGTGGAGAAATGCCTTTAAGTATTGACCTCAACTGAACACTATTCATTATTTATACTACACGTATAGTCATATATATAGAAGGTTGTACTAGAGGGATTTCCCATCATTTGCTCATCAGAAGATTTCCATGAACTTTACAAATTTAATTTAAAAGGCCTGTCAATCTTACTCGGATCCAAATGAATAATGATATGTTGAATTCAGCCTAAGCACAATATTGGATTTTCTGTTAATTAATTTTACAACGTGGGTCTCAAAATGGTAGTACATTTTATTTTTATATCAAGCTTTCCACCCCCAAATGACTTAACATACCATACAATGAAACAAAATAGTGAAACAAAGACAAACTATTCAAATTAATGAAAAATAATAGTGAAACATTTTAAAATAAAGATATTCCAGAAGGATAAATTGAAAATAAAAGGATGAACAGTAGTAGTACCAGTGTAAGGCTCCAAAGTAACACAATTTACGAGTTTTATTTTAGGAAGTGAAATCCCTACATTGCTGATTTTCTATGTTGATGTAACACGACTTGTAGTTTAAGGATGAGTACAGCCAGTTGCATAAATCTCAAAGTCATATAGAGACAAAGAGAGCAGTTAAAAGGGAAACGCTTAATTGCATTAATGACAATGTCCTTTGAAATATAGGATTTTTGGGAGGAATCTTTTGTTTTCTTGTGATCATTGTGATTTTGTGGCTTTTTGCCTTGCCATATAATAGATTGGAAACTCTGATATCTCACGTGTACACACAAGAAGAAATATTGGGGGGATGGAAGTGCAAACGACTGAACAACACACTAGCCCAAACACTAACAAATAAATTATTAAGACATTTTCAATGAATCTTAAATTTTGGCCCCTTTTTCAGCAATTAGAAATGTCAAAGTTTTGTCTTACCTAAGGCTTCTTGGTCCACATAGATGCCCACTGATTTAAAGATATTGAGATCACGAGACTTTGGGCAGCTTGACAGAGAAGAGTGCCATCTGGTGGAAGTATGTGTTGTACAAAATACACCTTTGTGCATAATCACTGCAAAAAGTGTGCATTTCACTCACAGATCTCTGAAAGTTCAAAGTGCAAAAACAGCCTTCGCTAACAAAAACATGGTATAACAATAATTTATTTGATACAAATGAGCTTTCAGTTCATCTGTGTTTTATAGGACTAGTTTGATATTTTGGGAAATAGTCTTATTTACTTTCTTGCAGAGTTGCATGAGAAAACTCTCATGTCTGTACACTAACCATGAAGTTTCCGCCAGCTCATGCTAAGCTTAGCTTAGACAAAAACACACCAGATAAACCATGTTAATTACTGAGCTTTAGAGGTGTTGGTGGGCTTACATCTTTAAAGTTTTGACAAAGCTAGCTGTTTCCCCCCGTTTCCAGTCTTTATGTTACAATAAGCTAACTGGCTCCAATTAAATTCTTTCTACACAGACACGAAAGTGGTGCTTGTAAACTCCAGACATACACTACCGTTCAAAAGTTTGGGGTCACATTGAAATGTCCTTATTTTTGAAGGAAAAGCACTGTACTTTTCAATGAAGATGACTTTAAACTAGTCTTAACTTTAAAGAAAT
>JAVQJL010079636.1:0-74316 GCA_036024295.1 Nannoperca obscura
CCCCCCCCCCGCACTGATACCGTGAGCTGTTCAGGCTACACGAACCAAACGTAAACTCCCCCGAGTCTGGATCCCCGCCGAGATGCTGCCGCGTCAGGTTGCACATTGGCAAGAGCAGAGTTCCCACAACTGCAGGGGACAGTGATGACGAAGCTAAGCAAACTTATAGTAGAGGCGCGGCTGCCAAACCTAACAGAGTGATGGAGAGGTCACGAGCCTTTACATGCAGGCGTACATTTCCCAGTTTCCTCGTCTGATACCGAGGCTCAGTTTGTGTGGGCTGACTGGAAGGTCCTCTCATGTTAACTTGATCTATCCCTTGTTCCGCCTCTGTCTTCCTCCCGCGTCCCATATTTTCCCAACATGACAGAATTTAAATCTTTCAGCAGATGGAAGCGCACTCCTGTTTTTTCTGGCCGGTCAGCGGCGGCTGGGGTGGGGGGTGGGGGGGGGGGGGGTGGAGACTCTGTCTACTTGGTGCGATCTCAGACGGCCTGATGTGGCAGGACGAGGCACTGAGGAGAGGACGAGCACCGAGCCTGAGCCTGTCAACGTGTTTTATAAAGACAAATGAACCAGCTGTCAGGTCTGAGATAATAAAAATGTAGAGAGACAGATTTGACACTGCTGTCAGATTAAACTGAAGAACATATAAACCGTTTCCAATGGCTGGACACTAAACCAACATGCTAAATGCCTTCCAGCTACCTCACAGTACAGTGCAGCCTTGTCACTTGAGGGAGGCAGTGGAAGCTGCTCTCTGTGGACATCAGGCTGCGGACGCCACCCTGGCTCATGATTAAGCTACACGGGCTACGTTAGCATGATATCAAACTAACATGCGTTTACATTAACACTGTTCATTCAAACATGAAACACCGACATCATTTAACCAGACTTTCAACGAACCAATGATCCTAAAGTCTTTACCTGGTCATCAGTAACAACGCAACAAGAATACAATCAATATTTTGGATTCACTGAATTGTTTGAGAATCTGAGATGACAAGAAGGTGTGCTGACCCCCACCCCCTCCATATAAGCCAGCATGAGAAAGGAAATGTCCTGACGTATCAAAAACACCTGACCTTGCGTCTTTACCAGAACTGCCGATTAAAGGGTGAGCTGATCAATAAACTTAATCTGCACCTATTTTAATGTTGGCTGTTTGATCTTTAAAAGTTTGTTCTGGTTCCAGCTTAAATCTTGAGGATTTCTCAATACTCAATATCCACCTTGTATCCTTGTAAACTGGATATTATGGGCTTTTGGACTGTTTTCTAACATTTTTTATTAAAAAACTGATAATTGATTACACTTACTGTACATTAGGGATGTAAGAACAGGGCCCAGCACTCTAACACAGGACTGCATGTTGCAGGAGAACCAGAGGGGTTTGTCCCTGATGTGACCCTGACTACTGACACACTTTTTCCTTCTTCAAGGATTAATTGAAAAGGAAAATTTGGGGACTTTGTTATAGGGCCCCCCTTAGAGAGGAAAATCTATCTGCAGCTAATTGCAGATAATTGGATTTCCATATTTAACCAATTAGCTAGAAAAGCTACAAAGCAGCTCTGTGCTTACTGCAGTCACACCGGACCATGTTGTGCTTAGCATCATGTTTCACTGTGGAAACACAGTCAGGACTTTCTGCACCATTAACAGAAAACAGAACAGAAAACCAGAAGCTGGGAACGAACACACACACACACACACACATACACAGACAAAGACACACGCGCGCGCACGCACACACACACACACACACACACACACACACACACACACACACACACACAGAGTTTGGACCTGCAAGTGTGGTCATCACTGACGGAAGCAATTTGTTTCCCCTCCGTGGGCTCGAACACCAAATGGTTAATGTAGCTAGTGTGGCCCTCCATCACCTAGGCAACATCACAGAAAAACAACACGTAAACAAAAACCACAAACACATGATCAATAAACTGTTAAACGAGCGTTTTCTAGTAAACTCTGGGCTCACTACTCTGGCTGCAGCTCTCTTTCTGTGTGCACGGCTACATTTCCTGTATTACTAAAGTACCAAACGTCAGTCTAAGTAAAGAAAGGTCGATGCCAGCTGACGGGTCAATGTGCTCCAGATGTGGCACTACCTTGACTTCATGCCTGTCCTGGAGATCAGAAGTCAGCAGGCGCAGCTTTCTGTCAGCTGCAGCGGTGCAAAATCTGCATAGAGAGTGGAAGAGGAAAAGAAAGAGGGGATATGAAAATAATCAAAGAGAGAACATCAAACAATGACAGACGACATCTCTTTCTACGTGCATGCCTGCAGCCGCCCGGGCTGACACCTCTGGATGAGGGCGTCGGTGTGTGTGGTAGAAACCTGGACGGTGATCAGTGGACGCGCTGCCAGGGAGATTCTAATTGCGAGCTAAAATAAACACGGAGAAAAACAAGATTCCTCACGCCAGTTACGCATGTCTCTGTTCAAAAGCCTGCGCGGAGCCAGGCAGAGGACGTTTCCCCTCTAATCAGTCGTAGTATACACCAGTGCCCGCAATTATTCACACAATTACACTAACTCACTTATGACAAGAAAAACACACACACATCACCAGAATAAACAGACAGCGGTTCACACATTTTCACTCGCAGGCACAGATGGATTTGGCATGATGTCACTGCAAACACCCTTAACGTGCTTCGGGGTATTACTGCTACAGGCGATTAGATTATATTAGAACAGGCCTTCTAACCTTACAAATTAGTCTTGTACTTTGGAGAAACCTTCTTGCTTTTTTTTTTTGTTACTTTAATGTCATTTTCTTGACGGATCTCCGATAATCCTGCTTACTGCAATGAAAGACACTATTAAAAAGTGGTATATTTGGTGGAAGTTGGTTGTTATGTGTGGGGTGTCTAGTTTACAAGCTGCTGCCCCCCCTCTCTGGGCCCCTGCTTGAGGCAAGCCCGTGAGAACGTTGTACTTTTCCTGGAAGGCACGGCTCTGTGCAGATCGAAGGGAGGGATGGAACCTGAGCGGGCAGTCATCAGCACAATAACATGTGCACACGTCACGGCGCTGGCTCGAGGGCCCCGTGGAGTAAACCGCAGAAGGCCAGGAATTATCGCTGCCTTTCCTTTTCAATTACAGAAAGCTTAAACACCTCCGGAGGGACCACAGAACCTTCCCATCCACCGCTCCAATTAGGAGGAAACTCTTGCTTTCTAACAATCTACAGTTAAGCTACTTCCCTCCTGTCCAAGGCCACCTGAAATAACTTGGCTCACGTCCTGGCAGCTGCAGTGTGACAGTGAGAGGCAGTTATTACTACTTTCACACAGGGCGGCTGCTGTGCTTTCTCTACAACTGCCTCTTGTTCGAGTGACATCTGTCCTGTTGTGTTTCAAACACATAGAAGTCCGGTTTCTGATGTGGGAGTAAAGTACCGCCTCCTAATCCTGTTACAATGGTCTGATGACCTCTTTCACAACAAGAGGCGCTGGAGGAACCCACCAGACACCATCGTATGTTATAAATAGCCACTATTGGTTATAGGGTCATTACTTAAAATGATTAACGACTTAGTAAACATGCTAGCTCACTTCATCTTAGCTGGTGGAGGGGCATGTCCATTAAACCCAACACTGAACCCCCAACTGATGTGTGTATGGGAAAAGTTGTATTGGATCAAAGTAATTAACATAATGTAATCAGGTAATGAGAATGTATGTTGCGGCTCCCCTGAGCTAATACAACCAGCTGCTGCAGAGGTGGCTGGAAACAAACTAGCAGTACCTGATGGTGGGTATCCTGTCCAGCCGGGTCTCAGGGCTCCATGCAAGAGCATCAACACGCACTTCATGATGGAAAGCTCGAAGAACATTGAACTCAATTCCCTCAATCTCCATATCCTCCTCCTGTGGGAACAAGTTGGTGTTCAGAAGGGACAGCGCCAGGCATTACTGTGGGCACATTTGGTCGCATGGAGCTGTATCTCTAACCTGGAATAGGCAGGTGCCCACTACCACATACTGGTTTCCACCATAGGCCAGGAGAGAGGCGGGGGTGCCGGAGCTGAAAGGACTGAATTCAACCACGTGAACATAGTCCTCACATGCCACCGTGTAACTGGGACTGCGGCTCGTGTCCTCCTGCATGGTGTGTGTGTGTGTGTGTGTGTGTGTGTCCTGGTGAAGCCGGCTTCAGATCAGAGGTCCCACTGTGATACACAAGAATGAAAGAGGAAACAATGAAAACAATGTTACTGTGGAAAGGACAACAACTAATAATAATAAATCACAATAAAATGATGCATTAACCTGAGCTAG
The DNA here is from genome assembly GCA_036024295.1 of Nannoperca obscura. NCBI lineage: Eukaryota > Metazoa > Chordata > Actinopteri > Centrarchiformes > Percichthyidae > Nannoperca > Nannoperca obscura. The sequence continues at coordinate 4,315 of JAVQJL010079636.1, forward strand.
GTTTGGCTAATATATCAATAAATATTTAAATCAATGGCTGTATTAAGTCACTGATTTTTGCATTAATTAAATAAATCAAATGAAGTGCCTTTATTTGTCAGTTCATTACTTAGCTGGATTATTATATTGCAATACCAATATAGTGATACAGAATTACATATCTATGATAGATGATTGTATCTATATCTCCTCACTCCTAGTTCCAGTAGGACCTCCAGTACTTAATCTATAAAATGTGGGAATCTAGGAGATTCACTTTAGCACCGATGTTGATATATTCTCAAAACACAAAATGTTCAGTTTAATGACATAAAACAAAATGAATAACTCATTGATAAGTCAGCCTCTGAAGAGCACAGTTAGACATTTAAACCAGACGGCATCACAAGGTCTGTACTAGGGTTTTGTCAGGACACTTGGAAGAGAACTAGTATGGCACAATTTGGGTATCTTTACTAAACTATACCGGCCACCCCTCAAATCGACAAAGACCAAACACACAAAGCAGTGATTTGTTTGAGATATGGTTCAAATCACATTAAGATATTGCCTTTATAGCTGGGGCTAAATGAGGGGTTAGACCGATAGTCCCACAACGAACCAGTGAAGATCCAAGTAGACAACAGATCCCGGATTTAAAAGACTCATGACTAGTTTAATTGGTAGTTAGTTACAGTTCCTAACTAGAAAGATTGCATTTTCCGGGTGATTCTGGTACAAGGCTAGCTTGTTATATTGCGTACATTATGGTTACATCCTCGGTTCCCGTGTTCGTGTAACCAACATAACGTTACATACAACGGTAACGTGTCACCATGCAAAGATCTAAAACGTGACTGCTATGTGGCTCAGACAAAGTTATACGTGCACAGCTAGCTAGCAATTAGCCAAACAAAAGTTTATACTGCCCGTTTTCACAATTTAACGCTCCAACTGAGAACTGGATAATTACCTCTTGTTATGGGAGTTTGTTCCAATTCAAAATACAGTACTTGATAAACGTCACCACTTTATTTTACAGAATCTCTTTGAATCATATGCTGCGCGCGCTTGACATGTTTTCACGCTTGTTCCGGGTTCAACGTGGACTGTACCATTGAGTAGAAATGTCAGGGGGGATTTCGCGCAACCTACATGAACATATCTAAACCGCGTGGCGATATATATTGGTATATGGTTCAGCTACAAAGCTTAATTTGAAGCCGAACAACACAATTTTAAGTATTTTTCCACGAAACTATAAAAAATGAAAGCAGGAGAGAAGTAGGTTTTAGTGGACCTCTACCTTTGTTGCCCACTACAAGCTGATTGGTCAGGGTGCAGTAAACGTCATCGGCAATTTAAAAATTCAAACAGCTGCTTTGTCGTGGACGAGTGTTTTCGGAGGCTACTACAATATTAGAGGTTTGCACCATTAAATTAACATTGTATGTGATTTAGTGTTGCCATAAACATAGGATACACTTGGTTTTATTTGTGCATCTTGTTGGAGCTGATATTAACACACACTAAGTTAAGCTTTCTCTGTATTAGTGTGCGATCAAGGCCAACGAACCTGAAGGTTTTCTTTTTAATGAAACAGACTACTTTTGTGTTTGCTTCAAAGTCAGATGTCTTCATCTTGCTCCTTACAAGTAAAATTTTAATTGTTACAGTCGACTTTCTGCAGTGAAACCTGGTTTATTAAGCGTCATGTAAAAGAGAAACGTGATTTCACAATTGTTTATCTTTGTTGTAAGTCGAGTAAGCCACGTTTTCTCAGGTTCTGACAGTATTTTTCCTTTACTGCTCTTTTAGGGGGAAATGGAGGCTTTTGAAGACCGTCTAAAGGTGATTGTTAAAATGTTCAGGAGAGAGTGCCACAGGGTTTTGCAGTCTGAGAGGACCACAATTCATGGAGCTAATGACATGCTGATGGTGCTGCAGCTGGCCATGGCAGAAGTTAATAAGCAGGTAACTGTTCATTCCTTTTATTGAAATTCGATTCAATTTTAAATACTTTATTCGTCCCTCAAGGAGCAATTTGTGGCAAAAAAAGGTAAATAAATGTGATAATGTAAGAAAAGACTTGAAATACACTAGGGTTAATGGCAGTGGCAAATCCATAGCTGGCTAATACCCAACATCACAATATTATGCTATTAAAGTGCATTTATAAATCTATGCACAAGGTAAACCTGATCATCTTATATGCATTTTGGGTGGATTGTTGCACAAACCAACATATAAAAGAAAATGTAAGATTCTTTCAGTTAAAGAGGGATCAAATATTCTGTGTTCTTGCTGTAAGTTGTCCGGTGACCCAAAGACGAGGCTGTACGAGTCCGATTCACATCATTATCGTGGCATAAATTCAATTGAACCATCAGGCTGACTGTCGTCACGTCTATAACGGATGACATTACCACAGATTTCCGTCTGACACCGCTCATGGCCCGCGGGAGAACGTCTTTCTGCTCTTGAACTGATTGGTTCCAGGCTGTCAATAATTATAGCTGCTGCTGCTTTCACTGTTTTCTGTCTTCCTGTGACAGCATGGCGGAGAGTTCAAAGTGGCCCTGAGTGATGTCCTGATGGCCTGGAAACACTTACTGTTAGACAAACTTCACCTGCCACCCCCCAACTTTGCATGCTTGGAGAACTATGATCTCATCCTGGAGGCATACGAATCCTTCCTGAAACGCTCCAACACTGTGGACCTGGTTGATGTCTTCTCCATGTACAAACAGCTGAGACTAGTGGACTCGAACCAAGAGGAGCCTGTGAGCCCGGTGAGCAAGAGCTCATTGAAATCAGACTGATGTTGATTGTGAATTATCAGATTGGCTACTGTGTTGGAGATCAATTGATTTATTTTAATTCCTTTAATAATAATATAATTATATAATATAATATCATTTTTTTTTTTTTATCTTTCGCCAAGATCCAACTGTTTGAGTTCTTATCCGGTAGCTTGGGGGCCTCAGAGTTGCCAGACTCCTCAGTCCTGTCAACACCGTCCAGTAAAAGCAGGCACTGCAGCTCACAGGTAAGCCCAGTCCTGCTGTCGTATGCTAAGAAAAAGGTGCAACTTAATTCATAAGTGACCATAAAAAACTTTCCACTTTGCTTTCTTCCCTCATATAAAGTTTTTTGGGGTTTTTTTTAAAGGAAGATTTAGCCTACTATATTTCTGTATGGAATCCATCCTGCTCTTATTGACAGGAACTCTGTATCATATCACTTAGATTTTCACTTAGATGTGTAAAACACAACGTACTGTTGAGCCGGGCAATAGCTTCTGTGACAGTCTCCTTCCTCCACTCTTCTGACACTCGTGCATGTCAGTTTCTTGTGGAGGCTTGCTGCTGCACCATCTGCAGTGATGTCATTTTTGGAGTTTAATACGAGCTGCCAGCTGCTGTTTTAGTGGTTTTACTCCAGCAGCAAAGCTACTGTCCCTTTTTTGGTAGTTTTTTTTAACACGACCTGGACTGGCCTCAAGCCAAAAAGTTATACTAAAAGAATAGGTTTAGGACATTTTAGGAAATACGCTCATTCACTGCCTGGTTGAGAGTCTGTCAGTAGCTTAGCTTAGCTTAGCACAAACCTCACTAATTAACACATTATATCTCCTGTGTCATTCTTGCAGTTCTGTATTTGTACACACTAAACAATTTACTATTTCCTTGTTGGGAGCAATAACTTCCTGCAGTCTCCGCTTGCAAGAAATAAGTCTGGCAAATGACTCCTTGAATTGTCATTTTTAACTGTGTGTCAACTATTGAGCTTCAGAGGCGTTTGAAGGGGGATTTTGTTACCTTTTGGACAGAGTTTGCAGTCTTTGTGCTAAGCTAAGCTAACCAGCTGCAGCTTCATATTTAGCAGACAGACATAATAATAATAATGTTTATTCTGTTCATTATCAACAGGTGAAAACGGCCGTGAGAAGGGTTTTCTGCTCCTATCTGAACTTGCTGGTGAACGTCAGGAGCGACATGGCCTTGGCGCTGACCCTAGACGTCCCCAGTCGCACTCTTGGACGTCAGGCATTTACAGACCTAAAGCACGCTGCACGTAACAACAACACTTCTCTCTTCTTGGTGAGAAACGTCCACACTCAGCATGTGCTTAGGCTTCAGCGATGATGTATTCACACTTAACAGCATCGTTAGAAAATCCAAACTATGCCATTAAAGTTGGAGCAGTCCTCTGCAGTGCAACATTTGGGTCTCTTTGTGCTTTTTGCAGGCTGTGACATCTTTCGTGAGGGCCATCCAGCTCGGAGGGAAGGGCTACGCTCCAGCTGAGTCCGACCCACTGAGGAAACATGTCAAAGGCCTGTCGGACTTTGTCCAGTTTCTAGACAACCTGGAAGAAATACTGGGGGAGATTCCCGACCCAAGGTACACAATACAGCTTAATCCAGGCTTCCTCTCGCTCCCTGTCTTACTGTTGCTTTTGACATAATGCCTCCCCACGCCGGGACGTGCTCCACTTGCGACTGAAAACTCTAAATTCTTGATGGATTCCAGTTCAGCTTTTGTAAAAGTGTCACAGAGTTGCAATTCAAATGTTAGGCAAAGGGAGTACAAGTGAATCACTTAAAACTAAGACGAATACAAATTTACTCATATTGTATTGTACATTATATATTTTCATGTTTTGTAGATATCAAGCTTTTATACATTACAGGAATAGTTTTTAATTTGGGGAAATTCCCTATCTCACTTTCTTGCAGAGAGTTAGATGAGAAGTTCAACTATGAAGCTACGGCTAGGAGATGCTTAGCTTAGCTTAGCGTAAAGACAGGAGGCAGGGGGCAAATAGCTAGCCTGGTAGCCTTGCACTGCACCTCTAACTTTTACTCTATCACATATATCTATATGTTTGTTTAATAAGTGTTAAACAACAAGCTGGCAATTGTTAATTGATGAGTTCTAGGAGTAATGACAGGTGTTTTTTGTTTTTGTTTGTTTTTTAGTTTGGCTATTTCCTCTGCCTCCAGTTGTCATGCTAAGCTAAGCTAACCATCTCCTCGCTCTACTTTAACACACAGACATGAGATTGATTTTGATCATCTCTTGTCACATGTTGATCTCTTCCTTTTTAAGTAGTGTTGTTTCACAAAACCTAGTGTAGCTAGTTTTTTATTTTATTTTATTTTTCTGTGATGTAAAAGGACATACATCCCAAAATGCATTAATGTGACACAAAAGCTGTTCAAATGCATCCAGTATGATTGCTGGTGGACTAACAGTAGGAGAGATGTTATAACCCCGGTCTCGGGATCTAATTGTTTGTGGCCCTGGTCCTACAGTACTTGGAAAGCTTCATCTTAGTTGTGCCTGAAATCCAGACTAGATTAGACAGCAACTTTGGATCGACCCCAGGAATTAATATTTCTAGGAACTCATCAGGCCAAGTTCATTCTCATGAAGTGATGCCTCGTGCGAAAGCAGGAGATCAACAAGCCATTAAAAGTCAGGATAAATCTTCTAGTCTGTGGTCAGTCAGAGACACTGGATTTCAAGTTACGGAACTGTGGTTTATCATCTTCAATGCTTTTTCTCTTCAAAATTTCTCTTTGAACTATAAAATCTATTCTTTTAATTATTTGATCAAATATAAAAAACATTTCAAAGCTCAACAAACAATACTAACAAACACTGAAAGTAACTTATTACAGCAGTGTTTCCCCATTGCTGCCCTGTTCTTTAAATCAGGGATAAATCACTTATTTATGGGAGCTAATTCTCATCATTCCTTCCATTTCAAATAATGCATCGTAATAAAATGCTGTATTTACTTTATTGTTCTCATTTACACGTAATCCATTCTCGGAGCTCATCCTGAGCTGATTAGGGGAATTCAGAGTTTCCAAGAAAGTTGATCACGCGTCGTATCTGGCAGTGACTAAGGTCAAATACACTGAAACTCGTGATTTATAACTGAGTGGGATTTTCTTTGAATTGTTCACTTCTTCCTGTAATTCGACTTCAGGTTAAATTCTCTTTCCTCTCTGGTGTGGCTGATTCGCTTCACTTCTCCTGAACTGACAGCTGAACTGTTCTCGGCTCTGAGAGGGGTGAGCCCTGCTGGTAGGAAAACTATTTACCCCCGAGTGTATCCGTCTGGAGGTACCTGAGCACTGAAATCACACCTGTCGTCATAAAATCCACCTGTCTTGCTGCAGCTCGTTGTGTTTTCCCTCAAATCCCCGTAATGACTCCCATCTAAGCTTCTCCTGATAACATCTGGATTGCTAAAGCATGTTCATCTTTGCTACATCAAAGCCTGTCTTTTTTTAAAATAACTTGTTCCGTGTTTGGAGCTCTTACTTTGATGAATTATCATCATCTCCATGCATCATTCTCCTTACCATTACAGATTATTTTGGATGTCGAAGCATTTGGCACCACAACAAAAGTGGTTATCAGAGATGATTTAGCCGTTCACTTAAGTGGGGGCAGAGCTTTTTGAGGTGAACTTGCTGAAGGCACCCTTTGTTTCAGTCTCAGTAGCGACGTTGGCTTCACTCAGCCGAGCCTCAACAACACATCGCGATGTTTGTGTAGCAGTGGAGTCGACTCGCGCTGCTCTTCTGAGGGTTCTCGGTTCGTGCAGGCCGATGAGAGCGCTCCACGTCTGATGAGACACCGATGAACTCGGCCAACATGTGTCTTTCAACAGGCAGTGCCTTTACGCTCTCAGTGGAGTACTGTTTCCTCATACAAACACCTTCTGCGGAGAGTTCAGGGCCCCTTGTTCACTGAACATCTGTTTTCCCAAATGATTCTGTTACCGAGCCCCGCTCGCTCGTATAGGAGCCGGGTCAGGGTTGGACCACCGCCTCTCCACCTTACTGCGATTGTTTCTCGCATGCTTTACTGCACTTGACTGTTAGAAAGCTACAGGAGTGATATGTTGCTATGGTTTTTGGACATGCAGGCATGTGACCGTGGACAGAAAATCCCCCAAATCCATAAAGAGGAAGCTCCTGAAGTTTCTGTGCTGACAGTCCATCGCTGAGAGCAGCGACAGTGCCCAGGGTGACTCTAACAGGGATTTGGAGCATATTTTCTGATCCATAACTGTTAACATTGGCAAAGCTGCGTTACAGTGAAATAAAGCTCAACTGGATGTTAACACCGAAACAATTACTCTGAGCCCTTAAAGTCAGTGTCCAATTAATTGAAAGTGAAGCTGCAGTACATCTGTTGAAGGCCCTGGCTTCTCTGGGTTTTCAGTTTTAGGAGAAAGTTATTCATGTTGGCAAATATTGGCTGAACTCTTGAACACTATTAATTCCATCCAGATGAAAACCTGTGTGTGTGTGTGTGTTCTGCAGAAGAAAGAGTCCATTGCTTTCCAAAACAAACGCAGGGTTCCCCCCCCCCCCTCTACCTACGGCACCCAATGCAGCCTTCAACAGATGTCATTGTGACCGTCACTGTTTGATTCTCAGTGCGTGTGGGGCCAGGCTCGTCACGGCCATCAGGGCGGTGCTGGTGAAGGGGCGCAGCAGTGGAGATGCAGTGTACGCCGCGGCTGAAGAGACGACAAAGGAGCTGAAGGAGAGGATCTGCCAGCTACACCAGATCCAGAAGCAGTCCGTTAATGAAAGCGGGATGGGGATAAGCCCTGCCAGGGTAATGTATAACCTCAGCTACAGTTTTGGCTTTTGTGTCTCTCCTGAAATCCATACGTTCACACAAAACCCACTTCATCTGGTTTAATAGTCGGCTATGTGAGCTGACGGTGCACTGATTGTAATTGTGTTGCTGTTCCTCCCCAGCCAAAGGCGTACGCAGTCAATCATGCCACTGCGTTCGGAGGTCGGGACACTGTGAAGGTGCTGATGGCTCTGCTGGATGAAGAAGCTCTGACTCCTCTTTGTCAGAACAAGGCAGACCTGCTGTCCGAGGACCAGCCCGTCCTCAGTGGAGCCGACGGGACCTCCGTCCTCATGCAGTTCAGGTTGGCACAAACAGTCCAACCTGAAACAGTCCTGCCATGAAATTTGGTAGACATTCATGATCCTCAGATGATATATCCTACTGACTTTGGTGATACCTGACTCACCTCTTGCGCCACCATCAGGTCAATGTTTTAGTTTGCATTACTTTCGTTTATGATCAAATGCCTGCTGAACTACTGACATTCCCATCAGCCTCAGCAGTACTCGTTCAGTGCTAATTATTAGCAAATGTTAGCATGCTAATGTGCTAAACAATGACGGTGAACATGGTAAACACTGTACCTGCGAAACATGAGCATGGTAGCATTGTCATTGTGAGCATGTTAGCATGCTGACGTTAGCATTTAGCACAAAGCACCGCTGTGCTACAGCCTCACAGAACTGCTAGCATGTTTGTAAAGAAGAAATGCTGAAATGATTAGTTCATTAATCAAATTAGCAGAAAATTAGTCAACATTTAGAGTTTTGATTTATTAGTCATACATATTCAATTCGAAAATTCAGCATTTCACTATTTCCTGATACTTAGGGACATGTGTTACTTTTTCCTTTTGATCTTGACTCCTTTGTTACAGGAGTCAAGTACACCACTCATAAATAAAAAGTGAATATTTTACTTTGGGAAAAAATAAATTAGAGCTTTGAATGAGATTTGACCATGTTCACTACCACAGCATGCAGTCAGAGTGGGAAAGCCCCTGAAACTGCAATTAGACCAACATGAGACTCTGAAACCATATGGAGGAAAATCCTCCCACACCACACTGGAACAATTTCTCTGGTCACTGAGATTAAGTGGCTGATACCCCGTTTGTTGCAAAAGCACAACATCGGATCAGTCTGACACTAGGCAAAACCTCTATTCCACGTTGTGTAAAGCTGAATTAAAAGAGAAAAGCGTTTTTAAGAAGCAGTGGGTCGATTTCTTGGTAAGTGTGACCATGTAACCTCCAAGCTTTGTTCATTTATAAACCTCTTGTCTTGCCTCTCATTGTGGCTCGCCCCTCAGATCCCCTGAAGTGTCTACTGGATGTTCTCCAGAACCTCTAAAGAACCGAGTCCAGAGCCGGCTAGACCTGCTCAAACCCAAGGTAACGAGGGCCCCTTCATCCAAGAGCCTCAAATCCAAACCATCAGTTTCTTCAAATTGAATCAGATGTACAAACATTGAAAATAATGTCTTTACATCCTGTAATTTCTCCCTGGTATTATATTATTTATTTTCTCAGCTGAAGCTCACATCTTAACTGACTTTGCACAGCTGTGTTTTAGCTCTTAGTGTTGGTTTGAGAGTGCTGTTTAAATCCGTGGCATAAAACGACTTATTCGTGGGGGATTCAAACCATTAACCAATCCTGATGATAAGTTATCCGATTGTCAGGGCTCGGGTCCATTTGCTTACAGTGCACAATATAACATACAGTATATCCGATATCAACACCTCTTCCTTCCTGGCTGTGAGCTCAGCTGTTTTCTGGGGTCAGTGTCAGAGAATATGTCACACTGGGATTATATTGCACCTTTTGCTAATAAGACGATACCGTTTGTGTGCTCGTTGTTGTTGCAATTTAATTAACTTTGAGTAAAGAGGATTATTGAATATCATGAATACATGAATATCTGCATTTTATGCTACTTTACACTACATATATAGCCCAACCAATACTAGATTTTGAGGCCGATACTTATAGTACTTTTTCAACATAAACGCATAACGTAAACGGACAGTCTGATACCTCTCCCTTAGATTTATTTATTTTGTCCTTAATACTAAGAGGGACGAAAGGTAATAAGAAATTGCAATACAGAAATGTCAAATTAGGTTTGAGGTCATTTGACAACATAGCTGCCATTAGAAAGCTTGTCCACCAGAGAGTGCTGACAAGTTGGTATTTCAATTGTAAAGTGTCTTTTAAATGGGAACTCCACTGGTTTTACTCATCAAAGTCTGTTTACAGGTGCTGGGAGTGCTACAGCATGTGTGATAAAAGTCGTACAAAGTCTTTTGTGGCTCCAGAAGGAGCTGCATGAATCTGATGAACGTCCTCACGTGATGTCACTCGAGTCAGTGAAGAGAGTTGGAAAGAAGTGAGCTCACAGGACCAATGTACATCTATAGTATAGGTGAAGATGAAGCAGAGATGAGGCGGTACATTGTTATATAATATAGGCTCCAGGCTATATTAGCCGCTACTAGCATAACCCACCTGAAATCAGATCAGAGCTGTAAGTGGTCGAGTTGCATTGTGGGTAATGTAGGCACCCCGTTTCGACAAGGAAAACGACTGTGTGGATTAAAAAAGATAATTTCTCAGGTTCTGCTGCATCAATTTTGATATTTTCTTTAACTCTCGAGCACAAAAACATTATGCTCTAACATGCATCAGCTCTACTAATCCATTTTTATTGGCCGTTCTGCACTTTTACTTGCAAAATTGACTTTTACTGGAGTCAAATTTTGAATGCAGGACTTTGACTTGTAAGAGTATGTAATGTATGTCTTGTAAGAGTACTTCTTCCACTCATAATTGCTGAGTCACTCCAAAAAACACTGACAAGAGCAGCTCTAGATTTTGCAGGTAGGACTGAACTTTTAACATGAAGTAGCTCCGCGGTGTGAACTCCTTTCGAACATGTATGCTAAACACATTCTGTGAAATGGCTCCTTTATTTGATTGCGCTAGCAGATGTCATTTTAGCTCCCCACAATCTGTCTGCCTTCCTGTTTGAGTGCGCTGTAATGGTCCCTGGGCAGCTCACTGCTTCCTGAACTGGGCGAGCGGAAGCTTTCTGCATCAATTTCACTTTGAAGATGCCATATCAGTCGCGTAATTCGACTAGCAAGGGGAATTTGAAAGGTTATTGTTTCCCGTTGTCTGCTGAATGACTTTATCCCAGACTTCTCCAGCGGTTTCATCGTGCACTGACGTCAACTGGCACACACAGAGATGGGCAGATTTAGTTTCTGCTTTTGGGACGTTTCCAGATCTCTTTCTCAGGTGATCACAGACGATCGAGAAAACGTTAAACGCCCTTAATGCCAGTTTAGTGTTGCTCTTCTGTGACGTCAGTAATGATGTTTGTGCAAAGATGCATTTGATTAGATGATAATACTACAGTATATGCAGTTCATGTGAGAATGATTGAATCGGTCTCTGGTGGTGAAAGGCACGCTGCACCTGTTACTCATTCTCGCTTTGAACACCTGTGTGCGAACACATGTCGGGACATAAAGCTGCATAAATTGCTTGCACCTGCTTTTGGAAGTACCATCAGGAATGTGTTGGTCAGGTGTCTCCAGCTTCGACTCAGGCGGTGTGCAGAGGTTATTTGAGGACAGTCCTCTTTAGAGGAATGAGGGCCGTCTGACCACACGGTGCCACGTCGGGCTCCCACCTGTTGTAATTGGATTAGATGTTCTCCGTCAGTCGTAGTTTGGCCGTGTTCACTCTTCCATCCCCTCCCATTGTTTCACGGGCGTTTCAGATATGTTTTTATTAGCATGTAACCAGGGCAGCGTACATTTTTAGCTCCATTATTGAAGTGTGCCTCATTCTTAGGGTTGCTTAGGTGCTCTTTTAAGAAGTTATTTTGAAAAGCACAAAGGCTTTGATCCCTTTGTTCACGGACCCACCCTGCTTTGCTCGACGTACTTTTCCCTCCGATTTCTCCTCCCTCCTGTGGCCCACTGGCCTGAAGGGTGAAATCCTTGGATTGTGATAATCCCAAGCAGGCATGGATCAAACACTGGATGAAAAAGCTATGGATCTGTGTGTCCCAGGGCTATTTAGGGCAACTAACTAGGCTTTTTAATGAGGTTCTGCTTTACCGTCTTGGACATGTAATTGCTGTAAGATTGAAGAAAACTTTCTCCTGTTTAAAGTTGGGTTAATGTATGACTCATTAGCCTTTAATCAATGACTGAGGCAATCGTCAGGTGGCCTGTAATCAATGTAAAAAGTTACATAGGAAAAGATACCGCTACAGGTTAGCTAATTACAGCAGAAGAGGTTGATTTCCATTTGATGTGTAGCTTTTAATGCCAAAGAGTGATGTGTTTTGTTTTTTATTGTATTTCAAAAAGCCAAAACCGTTATTTTGAAAGCCAGGAATCTTGACCACCAGCACTTAGTCATGGATAGTGATCAACAACCATGTCACCATTGACTGTTGGATGGATTTCCATGAACGTTGATACAGATATTCATGGTTCCCAGAGGATAAATCCTAATGAGTGTGTGTCCAGTACTTTGGTTTACAACCAAATACCTGCAAACCCAACGACTTTCCCATCAGCCACAGCTGCACCTTGTGTTTAGCGTTTGCTATCCTATCTCTATATTAAATGTTAGCATGCTTGCACATGGCTGTGCACACTGCCTTTGGCGCTCCCTTCTTGAGCAGTTGAAAATGTGCAGGAGTGGGAAAGCACTTGAAATTTGAGCACGAGAGAGGGTTTATTTTTGTTCCAAACACCAGTCAAAGTCAGGAAGTAGGTTTGGAGAGCCGGAAACTGAGGCCACCTGCCCTGAGTCACTGATACTGTTCATCAGCCGTGTCACCATATCATATCAGATGGATTAAAGGTTTTTCTTCTGTTTGTCCCAGGCCAAAGAGGTAATTCGATCCCAGTTTGCGTGCACATACAAAGATGATGAACTGCCACTGAACCGTGTGCTGGAGTTCCCCAGCACCAGCCAGGTCCCTACCTGTGTGCACCCAGCACCCAAACCCAAAAGCATCCCGGCTGTGGGTGAGGAGCGCAGCTCTGATGTGGGGGAGACGACCACAGGTACAGATTCAGCCTTTTATTTATTTATTTATTATTTGATCAAATCCTACAGATGTGCTTCACTGCATGAGGAGAACAGCTCAAAATGTCAACGCAAGCGGTGCAGCGTTCTCCTTCTGCTGGGATGGATTTCTGTTTCCTCTGATGCCACACAGCTGGACCGAGGCCCATGCACACCTTCCCAGCCCCAGCCTTGGGACTCGTACTTACCATCAGCCATTAAATAAATCCCCATTCTATAAATCCTGCTAACACCCACCTCTGTAGTAAAAACAAAAAAGCACACGTTCACACAGACTTTTTGCCCATTTCCCCTTCTGTCTTTTGTTCCGTGGGAATTCAGGCTCGACTCCATCAGGTTACATGACAAATGTTAAATTTCAGCTTCATAGAATAAACACAGTCTGCTCCCACTAGCCGCCAACGTCAGCAATTTCGTCACAATATTTTCCTTCCCCCCCCCCCTCCTCTTTTCTGTTATTTTTCTACCAGGGTTGTCACACTTGCTTTTGCTTTGTTTCAATCTTTCCAGCCAAGCCTACGCCCGAGTGTCCAAATAAGGAGCAGAGTGGTGTGCGGCGGGGGGCTGCTCTGGGGCAAAGAAGTGGAAATGCCCAAAACGGAGGCGCAGGTCCGGGCAATAGAAGGAAAACTGGCGTTCAGGTGCCGAGCAAGGGCAGCAAGAGGAAGCAGGTGGATTCTGACCAACATGGAGGAGCAGAGCAGGAGCCTCCACAGAAGAAACAGCCCACCAGCGTCTCAGTCAAAATGCCTGGCAAGAATGTGAACAAGGCCTCGAGTAAGAAGAAGCTGATAGCTGGACAGGGGAAGCTGACCAGCTTCTTCAGACTCTAGTGATCGTTTGTACTGGTTTCACGATGGGGGGAAAAGCACACAATCTTTACATTTTAGAAGCAGGAACCAGCAAATGTTTGGCTTTTTTGGCTCGAGTCCCTTTTATCAAAATGATTACTGATTGATTAACTAAGCGAATCATCGTTTCCACACAAGTTTAAGTGTAATTTTTACCGATTTAGGAAGAAAATCGATCAGTCTGACATCATGTTCAGTGGGAGGTGACCAATAAGCCCCAGTTTACACTTGAAATGTATTTTATTTCTAGTAAAGTTTATCTATTTTACCTGTAAAGTTCCACAATGAAATCAACTCTGTAAATATGATGCAGACTTTTCCTTTTAATTAAACTTTTATTGTTGTTTTTTTTAAATATTTTTGTGCACTCATTTTCTACCAAGGAAATGTAATTCAGTGTAACACGTAAGGAAGAAATCTTTACAGCACATGGGGGGGGGGGGGGTTATACTCCCCAGCAGGGTCGGTACACTCTTCCTATCATACACCGCAGTACTGGAAGGAGAAGGAAAGAAGTTGCATTAGTGAATATGAACATGTCCTGTATGATATCAGATAATATAAATCTATATATATACACACACTTGAGTAAATCAAACCTGGAAGCTTTTCCTCGACATCTCTTTAAACCTCAATACAGAAACACGGGTTTGCAGAAACTTACTGTTCAGGTCGGTGTTTCTGCGATCCATTTTCAAACTGTGCTCGTCGGCAGTGTGGCTCAAGCTTCGGTCTGTGAGCTGAGGAAGGATCCGGTAGAAGGCCCGGTCCCGCCCCCGGATACTGTGTCCTTTCAGCCTCACGTCCTGAAACGCAGTGTTGATCAGTGATTGCATGTGACACCGTGAGCCCACACACATTCCCATATTGAACTCTGAACTCTGGATCGTCAAGTTTGCTGCAAATTTGCAGCAGCTTTCAAAGATTATCTTTTCACTTGCAGCACAGGTGTTGGATCTGTCTTTACCAGCTGATCCAAGCCACAGGAACCCCAAATGGAAGAAATATGTTCCCTCTTTTTACTACATCACAGTGGCCTGTTTTCTTCCACTGCTCCGGTTCACCCAGATGGCTTTGTTCTCTCCATCATGGCTGCCTGTTCCCCATTACCGCAGAGATAACCACCATCTTCATGACACACAGGAGACGCAGCCGCCGGATAAACTCTTTACACATCGCAGCCAAACGTTTGAGGGAACACAGATATATCATCATTCTTCCCACTGTGATTCCAATAAATCTTTATAGGCTTGTGATCATTTGACCTTTTCTGCTAATAGTATTTCCCGGTTTTCCAACGGTGCCATAAAAGATTTTCATAGCTGTGTACGAAATATTGACTTAACAGTAGACACGAGGACGGTGACCAATTGAAAGGGGTCAAATGTTCAGACACGGGATGGACATAATGTGTTCTCTGTTGTTGTTGAACTATGGTTAGCTGCGGTTGTTTATAGAGCGAAGTCTCGTACAATGAATGGTTACGATGCGTGACTGTCTTTGGCAGAGTTCAATGACTGCAAACAGACACTGGCCAGATACATTTATTTGGGCTGAATAATCCAGATCGCTGGTAATCTTGGATTGGATTAATATGTTGTTTAGCTTGTCTTGGGTTCTCTGGGCAACACAGAACATGCTGTTAAGATTTTGTCATAGGGACTGTTTCCTTAGTATATCGTTTTTTCTGTATTATTACATTATAAAGCATAACAGGCACATTGTTTTTGGAAAGACACAATGCTGTTGAACTTTTTCAAATCTAGAGACGCAGGATACACGTCAATTTTTACAACGTGCATGGCCAATAAAAACACGAAAGTAGCAGACGAACCACTAGAACGGGACTCATAGATGCAACAGTGCCTTCGGTGGTGGCAGTATACAACCACACAAGTCTCAAAACCCAGACAATTGTGAGTTGTGATGGCAGCTAATGAGCTGAGTTTACTTTTAGGTTTGTTTGTTAGTTTGCTAACTCATACAGAAAGCCTGAGAGCCTTGCCGCATCATATTACCATTATATTTTGAGCTGGCACGTGAATTTTGTGGTTTCTTTTACTTAAAAAAGACATTTTCACCATTTATTAATGCAACAAATGCACATATTGGTGCATGAAAATTCCCCAGAGTTTGACACTCAAAATTTCAGTTGAAAAGTCTGCAATTGCAATGTGACACTTACTGAGACGATGATGAGTTTAGGGCTTCCATCTTCATCCAGCACGCTGCTTTGTCTGTACACAGGGGGCACCACAGCGGGCTCAGTCATGGACTCGTCCCCCAGGAACAATCCCAGGTAATTCTGCTCTGTTACGCCGTCTTCTGCTTTGGTTGCAGGCATGGCTACAGTGACCAGGTGGCTGCTCAGCTCAGAGAACAGCACTAGAGTATACAGGACAGAGTACACAGACATCATGGTATCTACTCTATTTAGTTGATCTTCTATCGCCTAACGACTGTTGTGACTGGGCTCCCAGCTGTCTTATATATTCAGTAAGAGGGCATTTTGCTTACAACTTAAATAGTTAAATGTAAACAACAGTCATGTCTCCTACAGGGCTGCATTCATCTTACAGGCCAAAGGTCAGAGGAAGTTTAAAGGTCACAGCAAATGTGCCGTTATTCCATTAATAAGTGTTCCTTCGTGAAGAAAAGGGGTGAATAGCTTCATTTTGTCTGTTTAGAGATTAATTTAAATGGATAAAGAGGTGGAACACTGGAGGGCTGTAATTCCCACCACATCACAGAGTGGTGTCAAAGGGCAGGAATTAACCGTGGATCTTTTCTTCAAAATCCACATGCTGAAATGAATCCAGCAGGTGATCGGACAGAGGCTGACCGCGCCGCATGAAAGACGCCCATTGAGTGGTCGCAGTGAGTCATTTTCTCTGAATGGCACCAGTGGCTGCACATGGCTGAGAGAAAGCCTGTGATGGACCATCCACAAAGCCCAGAAAACCTCCAAACTCCAGCTGCTGGTGAGACTAATGACACAATGAACGGAAACTCACTTATTTGCTATCTTGCTGAGAGTTAGTTGAGAACACGGATACCAATCACATGTCTGTGCGCCAGGAAACGGTTAGCTTAGCATAAAGACAGCTAGCATGGATCTGTCCAAAATAACAAATCAGCCTTCCATGACCTCTAAAGCTCACTAATGAACACATTATACCTCGTATGCCACTTCCTGGAGTCTCGTCAGTCACATGTTGTTTGTGCTCTTTAAATAAAGCTTTTCTGTCCGTGCAGACTCCAGGAAGTCACTGCGACCTGCTAAGAAACAGTTGTACGAGGCACATTACCCTCATAAAAGCACGTCTCGTTTTTATTACCCATAATAGCAGCATGCTTCTAGTGATGGCAGTGTCACTCTGACGTTTGGTGCGCCGCTTTGGTTAAAACTGAAATATCTCAACAACTATTGGAGGGATTGCCATGAAGTTTTGCACAGACATTCATGGTCCCCAGAGGACGGATCTTACTCACTTTGGTGATCCCCCAACTTTTTCTCTAGTGCCACGATGAGATTGACATTTGTAATTTTTAGTAAAATGTCTCAACAATTTAATGGATTGCCATGAAATATGATGCATTCATGTTCCCCTCAGGATGAACCGTAATAACTTGATGATGATCCTCTGACATTTCCTCTAGCGCCATCATCAGGTCAAATTTTCAATTTGTCCAATCCTTTTAAATGTATGGCCTCAGCTGCACTTTATGTTTAGTGATCATTATTAATGTTAGCATGCTAACTCGCTACACTAAGATGGTGAACGTGGTAACCTGCTCAACATCAGCATGTTAGCTTTGTCATTGTGGCTATGTTAGCATGCTGATGTTAGCATTTAGCTAGAATCACTGCTGTGCCTGAATAGCCTTGCAGGGTTACTAGCATGGCAGTAGATCCTCTCTTTTACTCTTTTTACACTTGAGTTTTTGTACAGATTAAACAAACAAGACATCATGTGTTAATTAGTGAGCTTCAGAGATGCTATTGTGCAGGTTATGTTACCTTCGAACAGAGCCAGACTAGCTGTTTCCAGTCTTTATACAATGCTAAGGTAACGAGAGCATTACCAAGCTTCTTCTCATCTAACTCTCGACCAGAAAGCGTATTATTGTATTTCCCACAATGTCCAACTATTCATTTAAAAAGGAGAACTTGATATGCCACAGCTCTGTGATCAAGCCCTGGGAGCTTTTGATCGACAGGCACCCACACCAAGGTGGTGATCATCAGCTGATGATAAAAGGCGGAGGCCAGCAAAAACCAAAGAGCCTTCAATGTTGACATAGCTTCTCGCAGGCTTCTTCTCGGCTCCAAAGGCTTACCTTATTAACATCACAGGAGCCGTAGCACAGAGGATGTAGAACCGGGACATGAATAATAGCTATTGAACTCAGCTGAAGTGATTTTACTTGGAGCGGTCAGCCTTTATTTTGTAAGTATTATTGTTGGAGGGCGAGGACTTCTACTGAAGAACTGAACTTGTCCACAGGGGCACAGCCGTTCCAGCAGAAGCACAACTGAACTTGTGAGCTTCATGCTCTGTTATTGTAACCTTTCTCGCTCTTTCTCTCTTTCTGATAGTCTCTCCCTCACTTTTCCCACATTTCTCCTGATATGGGCCGTATTAATGTACTGATACGGACAGTAGACGCACTGCAAATCAATGCAAGTCCACCTGATCCAAAGCTTCTGGGCTCTGTCAGCTTCCTTGGCACTTACTGAGAAGATTCATCAAACTCTGAGCTGTGGTGAAGGCCTTTTATCTCGTAACTGTGATTTTTCCCTGGCCTGAATTTCTAAGAAATCATTACCATAATTCTCAATAACAAAGAACATTAGCAAAAAAAAAGTCAAGAGTCAAAGAATCTTATGAGGACCAGATGTGATTCGATTCAAATCTTCAACCGATGCCAGTAAAGTTTATTCAACTACTGGCTGAGTTGCCGCTGATTTACAGTTGGTCCTGTTTGTAAGCAAGTCGTAATTGCGTCCAGATATGATTCGGCCTCGTGCATGGTTTAAATTTGAAACTTGAGGAAGCTGCAGAGTAGTTTTTTCATCGGCTCTGTCAGCTGCTTGCATCACCTGTCAGTTGCCGGTGCTGTATTTCAATCACACCGCCTACAGCTCTGTGTGTAGAGGCTTCAGAGGTCTGGGCCCTATGACATCAGCAGCAGCATTGTTTTATAATCCTCCGGGGGCCAACACATTATTTCCTCGCCCTGTATTAACACGCTGCCTTTCATCTTCTAATAGAAAATATGAAGGAGAGAAAGCAGTCGCAGCAGAGGGGAAGTGTGCTGCACTGATGCTCCACGCCTGATGTTTGATATCTGTGCATTTGTGCTGCAGAGACTTGAGTTGTGCCAGAGGCCGGCGTGCAGTGTGGTGCAAAAATAAAATAAATAAAATAAAATAAAATAAAGAGGGGGAGGGGGGGTACAGCATTTTGAGCAAGATTTTTTCTGTTGCCCAGAGAACAGACCATGGTTTCCTGGAACAATGCAGCTGATGAGAGTTTCTCCAAGGAAAATAAGGCTCTGACATCATGGGTTCTTAAAGCACACAGCTGAGCCAACACTCTGCTGCTATACTCAAGCTTCAGTGAATTTCCACTGTCGACTGAAACTGAGAAAGAGAAGGAATCTCCTCAAATGGTTTAGACCCTTTTTTTTGTTTTTGTTTTTTTACACATGCTTTAATGTAACTGTTAACATTCCCGTTGTAGCACGAGGCTCACAGTGCATTTGCTGGACTCTTGTGTCTCTGTTTCCTCTTACATCTGGCATCACGCTAACAATAAAATGTGACACAAGGCTACTTGTAAATTTGTCATGATCAACTCATCACAAGCCAAGACTGGATGCTAGCCTCGGGATACGAGGATATTTGGGATTCGAGGCAACAAATGCTGAGTTGACAACAGCAGGAGCAAAAGTTAAACCCAGCAAAGTGAAATCCTGTGTGTCCTATTGGAAAAAAATGAATGGTTAAAGAATGATGAAGCCTTACGACCACTTTTCCTGTAAAACAACCAGTAGAATAAGTAGTAAAATTGATGTGTGTAGAAAAACAGACCACAAGGTCATTCAAAAGACAATTGTGTGCTTAAGATGAGGAGTCGAAGAGTGTGGAGAGATTGTGTTTCAGGGCTCAGTCCAAAATCTGTGTCCTTAGACGCACTGGATCCTGAGTGCACGCCGATCAATGGGAGCGGATTGTGTTCTTTCCAGAACCATCCTGGTTCTTGTGGTTATCCAAACATCTTTGTGTTGCACTCCTTGAGTCATCATGTAATCCACAGTTAGCCCATATAAGAGGATAAACAGTGCATTTTCAAGGACGTTTGTTATTTAAAATAATTAAATCTGGATGATACTGTACATCCATGTTCACTTTGATAATTGGCTTATTTGTTATGGCTTGGTCACTGCCCAGGCCTCCCTGCACACAATGTCTCTGTGATTTATTTGAACTCTAAATCTTGCAAGCTTGCAGCCTGCAATTGGACCATTAGGGTGAGATAATTGATTCTGTATTATTCATAGAGACGGATGAAATAACATCCAGGATGGCCGGGATGACCGAGACCTCGCCAACCTCCCTGCTGCTCCACATTTTGATCTCCGCCGTCTGCCGGGCGGCTGCCAGAGAGCCAATTTATCAGGGTTTGATTGTCGTGCCATATCCATCCATTTGAAAAGTGCTGACAGAGAGTGAGTGAGTGAGAGCGCTGTCACTGCGAGCATCCTCCAAAGAGCTGAACATGCAGCTCTGGCCTGCAGGGAGCACCACGCCCCACTCTGTTGGCTTTGGCAGACCCCGCCACCTCTCAGGAAGCATCACTTTGTCATTCAGCGCACACAGTACGCTCAGTTTCATACTGCACGATGCACATAGCCTCAGCTTGAGTTACGGCTTCATCTATAGCCGAAATGACTTTGCACATGCTGAAGAGAGACGGACCTCTCTCTGCTTTGTGATTATCTGCTGTTTATGTGTCTGAATCCACAGGGTTCCTCTTAAAAGCCATACAGAGTTCAGCAGTGTGATGTTGAGTAATGTCTTTACAGGATGATGTTTCCCCGGGGGGTTTATGAGTGTATGTGCTCGCTGCATGAAGAAACTCTCCAGCCATGTCTGTGATGTTGACAAGTGGTTTATTCAGCAGGAATGGTGAACAATTTGTCAGTATTTTATTTTGTCTACAGAAGGCAATCGAGCACCATAAATAACAGCGCTGTAATCAAACAGTTCCTTGGACAGTGAGCTTCAGGAAATGACAGTTTTCTCATTAAACACCTCACAGAGTCGGGAATGTCTCACCGACTCCCACATTTTAGGCTTTACTGATTGTTTCCCGCAGGTGACAAACAGAAATGTTCCAATCATTCACAGACACGTGATTTGAAGTTGGTTTCCGTAGCTTTCTTCTCCAAATACACCAGATACACTGAGGGACTTTTGTGTGGCTCACTTGGCTATCTATTACACAGGCTGTATTTCAGGTACCAGAGACAGTGTGTGAAGGGTGTATTGTAGCTGCAGTGCAGTTCAGAGGATGGCATCAAGTGATATTTAATGGTCTGGTCAAAGGTTTATTTCATGACATAGCGTGAGTGAGGCTTTTTTCTATTAAAAAGTCTTTGGTTTGTACTGTATATCTGAAGATCTGGGAGGACCACAGTTGTTCTCCATCCAACTTCTTGGTCAAGGAATAGACACAAGTACGCAAATTCCCATTTTTTTAAAACCTTGATCGTTACAGATTAAAACACACTTTAAATGAATCGGTGAAAATGAGTTTTGATTCCGAGAGCTGCTAACAAATGTTTTAGTCAAAATAAATTAAACTCCTGGTTTATTCTTAATGCGAGACTGTAACTTTTGAAGGAACTAAAAAGAATATCTTTCCTCTTACAAATGAAAAGTGAATTCAATACAATCAGGGGTTTCGTCATTAAAGCCTTATTTGGTCTGGTATGACCTGTAGCATATGCAAGCTAATGTTAGCAAGCTTAAAGCAACAGTTTGACATTTAGGCAAATGAGCTTATTTGCTTTCTTGCCAAGAGTTAGATGAGAATATTGATAACACTCTCGTAGCTCTATTCTAAATATCAAACCACGGCCAGAAGATAGCAGCCAGTGAGCTTAGCTTAGCATAAAGACTGAAAACAGGGGGAAACAGCTAGCTGGGCAAATTCACCAGACAGCTCTTTGTGCTAAGCTAAGCTAAGCTAAGTGGCTGCCCTATATTTGAGGGAAGCATAAAGAGGTATTGATCTTATCTAACTCTCTGCAAGAAAGTGAATTTCCCCAAATGTCAAACTCTTCCTTTATGCTAGACGCTGTGTGCCATTAATGAATACATTTGCTGACCTCATGGCTCGTCTCTACTTGTGCTCCTGTTACACTACATTTTAGCGTGTCACAGATAAACATTATTGTGTCTTTAAAGCATCGTACTCAAGAGAATCTTGGGAAATGAAGGCAAAATTTAATATGCCACTCTTCTGTAATTACCGCTTGCAGCCACAGTGGCCGCTGTTCAGCAAACGTTACATAGCCTTGAGTTAAGTGTTTTTAATAATCAATACCTTGGCTTCCAGTGAAGTGCATGTACACACACATCTCAGGACAGACAAAAGCACACCATGAATTTTAACAATCTCAATACAATTGGAAGAATCACAGTTCACAGTACTTCTGTCAAGTTATTTGGCATAAGGGATCAATATTGAGAAAATAATTCAAAAACTGTAGAAAAAGTAGCATTTTGCCTTCTTGGGACCACAACATGGTATTTTCTTTTTCATTTTTTTTTTTTTTTTAAACCTCCATGCATTCACAGATTTCACACAGATACATTTACTCGCTTACACTACTACCTTATTGAAACAGCTTACAAATAAAAACACTATTAAAATGGTGGCCACAAGGCTGTGCAAAAGGGAAGACCTCCGATGTAAGCCCTGCCATCTGTCCATCTCAGCCAAATCTTGCAAGTAACAAACTACAAAATAGCACCATTATACAGTGAATAGGATTCTTAATACAGTTTTGTTATATGAAACCATCATGTACAATGAATGATAGTAATGCATAGGTTAACATAAATGGGAGTACTGTATGATTATACACAGGCAGAGGAGGCAGTGCCAGAGATGAGGCGTCTCGGGTGGTTTGTGAGATAAAATGACTGTAGATCCACATTGAGGTTCGAACAAACAGCCGTTAATGTCAGTCCTCATGCAAGGACTTCTCAGAATTAGCTGTTCATGAAACGTGTGTGTTTATGTGTGCTTGACCCTTGCTCACAGTTACACAACTCTCATTTACACTGTGGGTGCTTTGTATGTGTGTTTTGTGTACTGTTATATGTGTGCCATATCTCCCATCTCCAGGAGGACATGTCATTTTAGTTTGCAATATTATCCACGTCATTGAATCTGCACATTTCTTCGGTGGACGCAGTGGATACTGTGGATTTTGTACTCTCGCCATGGCAGATAATAGAGTCCAAGCGAAAGACTGAAGTAGCAAAGTTCTCAGCCTCCCTAAACTAACACAATATAACAAGATGGATCAATCCTTAAACTTACTGGCTACGTGGCTATTGTTATAGCCTTTCCATCTTTTGCTTTAAACTTTGGTGTTTCGGGTGCAGATTTGGGAACATACTGTTAGTCCTTCATTTGATTTCTAGATTTGACTGTGGTGGATTCTGGTGTGTGTGACTGCGAGCTCTTGTTGACTTGACGTGACTAAACTTTCATAACTTGCATTTAACCTTGAACACCGGTCAGATTCGAATGTTGATCATGTTGAGTGGATTGTTGACAAAAATTTGATCTGGCCACAGTGGTGACATGTGAAAAGGATGCGGACGACAAACATTTTGCCAGATTGTCGCCTTTTGACTTTTTTCCACTGACTTGTGCCAAATGCACTTTGAATCCACTGAATGACCTAACAACCACACAAGCACCATGTAACGACGGCCCAAACAACTTGAATTCAACTTGTTTTTTAATACAAACTGTTCCTTAAATTCCCCTCTAATGGTGATCTGTTATTATAGAAGTGTTTGGATTGTAGACTCAGTCACTTCCTGAGACTCAGGAGGGATTTGGATCGGACTCAAACCTTCAAGGGGACTCCGCTTAGACAGAAGAACACTGCTTCAGTCAATGAGAAGTAAGAATTTGGCTCACTTTTCATGGTGAAATAACTACAACAATGTTTAAAGTCTGGTAGTGAACCACCTGGTCTTTGTCCTTTAAAGCAAACCTTGTTTTTAAAAAGATTCTGCGTAATAAAGATAATCAGATTTGAACTGGGGTAGTAACTGTATGTGAGTATTCTGTCTTACCAAATGAGTGAATGAATCCACTCTCAGAGTAAAAGTTCAAGGGTCACAATGGGCCGCTCATTCTCATACACATCCTGCCGCTCTCTGATTGGCTGAAGCCCAGATAAGTTCCCACCTATCCTGGAGCCAGGGGATGCTGCAGCTCACACATGGAGGTATAATGAGCTCTTGTTCGTGTCTCAGCAGCTAAACTAGTCTGTTACATTGCATTAACAAAGAATTCCTCCAGATATTGAATGGTGCAGTGTATAAAATAATCACAAGATCCCTCATCAAACTCTTAAACTCCACTTAGCTCTCAGGTTTCACTCATTTTGAAGAGCTTTTCAAACCATTGTTAGCCTCCTCTTTGTTTTGTTTTACAATGAACCATTCCACAGGGGTACCAGGTAAGGCCACTCCCTTCTCTCTTCCCAAATTGCTGGGCATTTGTCCATTCGCACCTTCCCTACATTCTGTAATTTCTGCCCCCTGTGTTGCCTCGACTTGAGTTTTTCTGATGCACTTCCTGGAACAAAAGAGAAAACACAGTTTAGACATACAGCAAATACAGAGATGCAGGAAAAAAGAGATGCAGGATAAAGTGAGAAAGCTGTGGGTCTGAAATCTACATCTGCGCCCAAAATAAACACAAGTGTTTCTTTGGATGGTGAAAATAAAATAACTTTTTTTAAAATTACAATTGATCCTTAATAAAATCGTAATTACAAAAAGAAAAAAATGTAAGTTTGCAAAAGTTAGCAAGCATGGTGGATGCTAGTTAGCCTAGCTTGCTAGTTTACTTTAGCTTCTTAGTTAAATACAAACTTTACAGCCTGATGGGTTCCCTTAAATGTTAAATGTTGCAAAGGATGTCTTAAATCACTAACAGTACATGAAACTGTGAAAACACTACACTTATTCGCATGCTACAGGAGTTTTAATCAAGCAAAGCGCCCACCCACAGGCTTGAAGCTGTCCAAAAATGCTGTACATTCTTTTGAAAAATGGAAAAATATGCTGCTATTACTTGCTGCTAATACTTTATTGACACAAAAAGTGAGGATTATTTCAGTTTGACGTCAAGAGACAAACAAGAGGAGGATTCATACAGCCGAACCACCGTTTACAGTGCACCACAATTCACACATTAATGAACAGATGATTGATGTGGAAGCCGCTGCATACGTTACTAAACATGATATGTGAGATCCCCGGACCGTGCACGTGTTGGTCTGTTATGGTGAGATGCCAGAATTTCTGCACATAATGTACAGTGGCAGAGTGGAGACTCTGCCTGGGGAGCCGGAGTGCCACTGGGTCTACCACAAAAACCACTTAGTTCCTTCTCTTGCTAATGGTTTTCTTTTTTGAGAGAAGGGTAAAAAGCACACGGTCAAATCTTAAAAGGATCACACTCTCCTGCAAGTTGGCAACTGGAGAGTGAAACAGAGTCTGCATTTAGACCTCCCGCTTTCTTTCTTTGGCCAAGAGATTAAGATTTTAGAACTAATTGTTGAAATTCATCCCTCATTTGTTGCTTTTGAAACTCTTGAGAATGTCAAGAGTGGAGATTTGTACGGTTTATAGATGTTTAAATGACAAAAAAGTTAGATGAAAAGTCTCCACTGGTGTGCATACCTTGAAGGATGAATGACTATGTCCAGGTAAGGGTCTCTGTGGGAGGAAAATGAAGCCACTTAAGTTTGATAGATTCATTTCTGTTGCTAAACAGTAAACTTTAACCTACTGACATGAAAAACGCTTAATGAGATGAGAAGTTTCAGACCACTCTCGTCTTTAATCTGGGTAGATATATGTATATGTAACTACAGCCATCAGCCGAAAAGCTTAGCTTAGCATAAAGCATGGAAACAATGGGACATAGCTAACATTTGGTCTGTCAGAGTGCATAGCAAGCAGAAAATTGTTGTTTTCACATTTAATTAATTAGTGAGCTCTGTTTGAAGGAAACTAAATCCCCCTACCAGCACCTCTAATGCTGAATTAACATTTTTTATCGTGTTTGTTTCACACGTACAAATCCCTACGGGCACCCGTGGGCAGAGCTGGGCTAGCAGTTTCCAGTCTTTATGCTAAGCTAAGCAAACCATTTGCTTGCTTTAATATCATACTGAATGAACAGATGCGAGAGTGGAATCAATCTTCTCATCTAATTCTTGGCAAGAAAATCCTATCCTCTTCTTTTCTTCCACATTTCCTGATGAGTAAACCTTGTTGTGTTGTTTTTGGAGTGTATCTGTTTGGTGCTGTGCTCACCTTCTTGTTTTTTGTCTTGTCTGGCTGCTGTGCTGTCCTACGCTCTGTGCCCTTGTCCACTTTGTGCCCTGCGGTACTAACCTTGGGTGCTCTCGGCATGTCTGTGTGGCGCTGTGCACGCACAGAGCGAGCAGCCTTGCTAGTCTTGGCAGGTGCACAGTACATCTCCAGGCGCCGCAGCTCACAGCTTTGGAAGCAGCACTCGTCCACAATGCCACGAGACCGCCGTGCGTTGGGGCCATAGCCTGTTGGTTTACCTGTTTGAGAAGAACAGCAGGAGGAGTGAGATAACTGGGGAGACAGCAGCTGAGTCTCCAGGTCAGCGTTTTCTTTTTCATTATGCAACCAAACAGCATTTAAGATGCTATAAATTGACACACTGAGTAGTAGTTTTGTGTACGGGGTAAGAGAGATACTCCATGAATACACATTTTGGATGGTGGTTTCTTTTCGTGCCCTCTCCAAACTCCAAAATACAGGCGCTCAAAACGAAACGAGCGTTATTTTCAAGGCCAGCTGCATTTCACACGACATTATTTTGTGGGGTTACAGGTTATGTAAAAACATAAAGGCCTTTTCATGACTTTCATGACCTTTCATGACCTTTTCAAATCCACTGTGTAGTATTTTCCCTCTTGGACGCTACGATATTCGAAGCTAACATTAGCTGCTCTGTCTGCTTGACAAGGGGGAGATTAGTGACAATTTAGCTTTTATAAATCAGATTTATTCCCCTCTCCAATGTTTTATATCTGTTAGCAGAATTAATCAAACTACTGTTGGCTAGTGGGCAGGCACTGTGCTTGTAATATAGCAGTGATGATGGCGAGGTCATGGGTCCGATTCCTCTCATATATGAACAGACTTGATGACGTGGATTTCTTCCGTTTACAATTTACAGGGTATCACATTTCACACTATGGACCCTTTCTGGCAGCGGCCTTCCTGTAAAAAAAGGAGCCGCAATCACCCAAACGTTGAGAATATCACGGTTAGCCATTTTGGCCCAGGTATCTTTTACAGCGAGGCCAAACCACAAGCCCTCTGTGCCTGATCAACCTGCAGAAACAGCCGGGCAGGCTTGGAGGCCGCACCCCCACTGTTCATTCACATTTTCATTTGGCAGCAGCCTGAGCACCCTGGAGTCTCTCTGGCAGAACGTGGACGCTGAAGACGGTGGTACCTTTTATGCCAAGAAACGGTCCTAAATTCAAGGCCAGTCAAGGTTAGGTGGAAACTGTGTTGTAATCTATATTATATGACTTTAGAACCGGGTAAAGCATTATCTAAAGGTGTGACACTCAGCTCTGTGACTCAGTAACCACATCAAGTTAACATTTATCAAATCCCTCACCCCCTCAAGACCCACCCTCTTTTGGTGGCCTTAAGAAAAACTCTGACTCTCCATTTACAATTCCCTGCTCACCTTGAGCAATATAGCCCTGATGGGCTTTTCCCTGTTACAGAATAAAATAATAATAATTTAATATGGCATTTACAAGGAGGAAATGCCTTTCCCTCTCAGAGTTAATAGCTCTTGGCTCAGAAGCCTGCCAGTGCTGACAAAGTGCATTAACTTCTGCTCTCTGTCTGCCTTGTCCTGACAATGTTGTTTTGGACAGAGAGCGGCTTTCATTCAGAAACAGAAGCATCTTTCTGCTCTGGACCCCCAGACACAAAGCAGCGTGGGAGATAACGGGGGTGTGAATGAGAGGCAGGGGAAGGGGCGACAATGGGGAGGCTTTCATCAGGTATGATGATGCTAAAAATACACGGTGCACCTGCATTATTTATTTAGGGAACAGAAGATCTCAAACTGCCAAAAATGGGTGTGTTACATGAAATATGTAGGTGACAAAAAAATCTTCATTTAGCTTTTGCGTATTTCTTCATTTTTAATGGTTATTTATTGGCAGTTACCTTTTATAGGCAGGTATTCCCCTGTGTTTTTGTAATTGGTTCTTTTTTCAGTCCTTTCCATCATCTGAACAAACAACATCTGCTTTTTCTCCCCTGTGGTGTGTATCAGTAGGACCGGCCTTGGCTGCTATGTTAAAACCTGACGTCAAGAAATTTAGAAAGAGGGAAATATGACGTTGAGCCGTGGCTGACGATTATATAACGTCTGCCGAAAGCCAAAAGAGGGGCTGTGCCTCGTTGCCTGGCCTGTTTTTCAATCCCTCTCAATAAAGGCTTACAAATTAACATCCGCTATTATTCTGAAAATAGCTTGCAACCCTGCTGCACAAACAGCTGGAAGGGAGAGAAAAATCAGCTGGCACCGGTTGTAACATGTAGGATAATCAGCTTGGGCAGGTTGGGGGAAAACACGCATATAATAATCAGGTCTAAAAGCTTTGCGAGGTTTTAAATGCTTCAGTTCCATGGATAACTGCTGTAATCCCTCATAAACAAAGAGTTTTTTTCTGTGACTGTTGTTAAACAAAGGGTAAACATCCTTTCCTGCCAGTGCTTCCCGCTTTACAGCCCTCTGCTGTTTGAAATGGACTCTGGATGGAGGATGCAGGGATCACGCGTGTTGCTCAAGGTCAGATTAGAAAGTGTGTGCCGGCGTTTCAGCCAACATGACGAGGTAGAGTGCAGTTATGTTATATATCTCCTATACTGATGATTTATTATGTTTGGAACAATAGTAAATATACACATTTTCTTTCTGCTCTTTTTTCTGCACTGCATTTAGTCGGCCAACTTGAAAAAGTTCATTTAAAGGAATATTCAAAATCTATCTTTTGAGCATGAACTGTTGACCCCTCGTAGGATTAAAAGGTAAAAGTTTGTAAAGTTTCATAGCTTGCTTCTTTGCAGAGGATGTCAATGGATCAAAACATCCATATAAAATGTCTCTACGCTCTCCAGCTCTTTCCAATTCATGACTTCTTTCCCAAGTTACGAAGCTCCACCAAGTCGCGTAGTAATTGCATTAGTGCAATGCTTAATCAGTACTCCAGCACCTGTCCTGCAGGACCTTGTTGCTTCGGATACGGGTGAGATGATGAAATACGCTCCAGGAATGCCAGTAGGAGTAAAACATCTATGAGTTTGAAGGCTTTTCAAATGCCAAAATACTGCACAGAGCCTATGAGAATTATTATATATGAGAAGGATTTCACAACTTTGGGAAATGATCAGGGTGACCTCTGTCACGACAGTTGCAAGGTAGAACCACCCCTTTGACGTTGCAAATGAATCTACCAAGAATGTGCACGTGCATCTATTTGACTGACCAATGCAGCACATTGCCGGATGATGTCATATTGTATTGTGGCAAAAGTTGAGCCAAGTAAAATGTTTTTGCTGGACGACCTTGCATTTTTCTTGCCGGAGCTCTCCGAGAGGTCTCATTGAAATGAATGAGGGGGCTGTGTTTTTTCACACAGTGCTGTCTGAACAAGGCCTAATTCTGCAGAAGTGGTTTAAAACGTTTCTATGGATGTTTTCATATGTTCTGGCATATTTTCTTTTTTTCCGCAACTCTCAGTCTCCTCTGGAATAAATTGTATCTGCTGTGAATCCAGGCTGAGTGCAGTCGCTGTCCTCCACGAATGAGCAGGCGTCGTACTTTTCAGAACCACCTGTCAAGTGCTTGAAACTCTAAAGAGTATTCCCTTAAATGATTTACAATACATGTCAATCTGCCAGCATCCTGCTTAACAGAAAACTATGCAGGAGGACCAATCGTCTTCCACCTGTCAAATTTCACTTCGAAGCGTTTCTTCTGATACCATCTAATATCTTCGGTTTGGTGTGTGACAGCTTCAGCACAGTGTTAATTCCTCTAAGGATCGGCACCGTGGAGAGATGGCTGGATTCCCCCATTCCAGAGTGGTACAGAAAGCATCTGAGTTTTACAGCTTGGTCATAGTCAATAAAAAGCAGTGGATTCTTGGAGCCTGTGCAGTGCTCTTCCTGCAGAGTGTCAGGCAGTTTACGGCTGGGCAGGGACTATAAGAGCTGCTAAAGTACTGGAAACTGTCTCTTAATCACTGGTACCACAAAGAGTTTATGGCATGAGTGACGTGTTCCTCACATTACTGCGCCGTGAAACTAAAATCGTATCCAACCTGCAACCAGAATCAAGTGTTGCTCACAGCATAATCAATATGGATCAAAATGGATTTATTCTGGGTAGACTTGTTTGTAGACGGTATGAGACTCATTACTACATTTTGAGGCTGATTTGAAGATAGGAAGAAACTCCTGACTCAGGGAGCCACAAAGATCCTGCATATACTGCATCAGCAATGTTTCGGCCCAGAAATGAAACTTTGATGAAGGTCAAATCGAAGGTCTAAAGTTAATTAAGTTAGTGATCAGTGGTGTTGGGGATTCTTTCTTGGCCAATAGGTATCGATCAACACACACAGTGTTGGCCCCTGTCACTGCATCTATTTTTGATGAAATGTTGGTAATAAAGTGACTACAAGGATTCTTTGGTCCGTTTACAACTGGAAGGGGAAATACAAATTTAAGACTACCTGAGGCGAAGACGAAATGATGCCAGGAAGGTTGAGGATATCAACTATTACCACCAGATCTCTCTTCGTAGAAAAACATTATGTGACTGGATTAAGCTGATAAAGGGTTTCAAAGGTAAAGTACTGTTTAGTCCTCAGTCCTCAGTTAGTCCTTGAGTGTCCTCAAATCACTTGTGTCTCAACTTCTCCTAATGCACGGCTCTAAATCTGGAGGACGCCTGTCTGTCCTTTTCATGAGATGCCTCTTTGTTCTGCTGAGCAGTAATTCACAGAGGGGTCAGGGAGTTTTAGTGCAGGTCTTAATGGGAAAACGACACTTTTTCTCAGTGATGGAAAGGACACAGGAGGTCTTTCTTCAGATCTCAGTGCCTTCCGCTGTGTGTTCAGGTCCAGTGTAAAACCAGCGAGGGAGGGAGGGGAGGGGGTTGGTGTCCTGATCATCCTGTAATCCACATAATCCCCTGCTGCTGAGGGACAAGGCCTAGCTATGTGTGTGTTTGAGTATGTGCATGTGCGCATGCAGGCATGTGACGTGCTGTGTGCACATTCTACCTCTCTCTCCAGCTCCAGTAGCTTTGAATAAAATTGACAGGCACAAACGCTGAAGAGGAAGTCTCATCAATGGATGCTTAAAGCAATTTCCCCTCTTCTTTCCACATGCAATTAGTGCAAGTTAGTGCACAAAACACCCCCTAAAATTACAACGTTTCATATTGGGCTGTTCTTTTTTATTAGAAATTCATGCACCAACAATTAGCTCTTGGCCAAAACTGATGGATTGTTCCATTTTGTCGTAATTCAAGAGGTTTTAAGTTTGTGCATCATTCCTTTCGCAGAAATCAGCAGCAAGATTATATATCTCACACTCACTCTAGAATAACTGTGAATATTTTAGCACGAACTGATAAAATATGAAGTGACTTAAGACAGGGAGTCACTTAGCACTCAGATTTTAGCCAAAAAACTCTCATAACAGATCTGATTCATGGAATGAACATCGCAGTGAAATCACCCCACGGTCCTGCCTGCTAAGCATTACAAAGACAACTGAGGGTTTCTAGGCCAGGCTTTTAATTGGAAAAACTGACTACGGTTGTGGATTTTTTTTTCTGTTTCATAGACCACAGTTTGTTTCATTACCTTAAAAAAAAAAAAAAAGTTTCCACCAACTAGTATTTAGCATTTCTGTCAGGGTCGGAAATTTGTAGTCTTAAAATGCCAGTGTGCTGCTTTACTGGTGACATGCGTACGGTAAGAAAGCGTGAGCACAGAAAGCCAACTGTCGTTGCAACACTGTCTCTGGATACATTATCAGTCAGAGAGCTGCCAAGTTCAACATGGCCAGACTGGAGGGGAAGAGTTCAGGGAAAGGAGCACACCTCCTTTGGCCAAGCTGTCACCTCTGCAGGGTCCTATAGACGACAGAACGCAGATGGATTCTCCAGATATTTTACGCAAACAGCCACTCGTACATTTGGCGACCGAGTGAAAGGAGCAGGAAAAGGAATGACAGCGAGAATATGAGAGAACGAGAGAAACAGGGGAAGACGGTGAGCAGCATAGTTTCCAAGGCACAGCACCCTGCTGCTCAAACCTCATCGTCTTTTCAGAGTGTTCGTGAAATACACCTCTTTTTCAACACAGGAAAATGTGGCATTGATAGATGGACGCTGTGCAGTTCAGTGACTGCACAGTGTAAGGTAATGCGGGGAAGACAAATACATTCCCCACACCACAAAAAGGTCTGTTCCTGCTTAAGAAGTGTATCTTGCATGAGGATTCATGAGTTGCATTGGCCTTCATTCAACACTTTCTCGTGAGATGAATATGGACAGTAGTGCTATACTTCTATAGCATGTGAGAAACATTTACAAAACTGTAGTGAAGCTCCGCTATCAGCAGCCAACACTTTGTCACATTCTCACATCATCCAGTCTCTGGACGGCCTCGTACCGCGTCAAAATCCAGAACATTTCATCAACTTTAAGCTACAGCTTTAGACACTTTTTGGGACCATTTTACAAACCTTGAACCTGAGATATGAATCATTAAGATGGGATTTACCACTGAGATCGATTTTGAAGGAAAATATTGACCAAAATCTAATAGCAATCACCATCTAAGAAGATAATGCCAGAGTCAAATTCTTATAGGTGTCACATAGACGCTAAATCTGATGCATGACTTGCTAAAAAGCTGTCTTTGACCATGTAGTCCATGATCTTCCACTGTCCCTCGGCCTAAATGAAGAGAACATGGTAATTTACACAAGAGCTGCAGCAGAGGGAATCTAAAGACCCAAAAGTATTAACTGGCAGAAAACTGGCAACCGAGCAGGCTGTCATGACCACTTCACAGCATGTGGATGTTGCCAGCAGCATCTGGACGAACAAGACTCGCAGCTTTGCAGCAGTTTGGTGGCTCTCCAACAACTCTCTGGCAAACGCCGATGCAGGGCTCGATACAGAGAATGATGTTGACTGGTTCTGGAAAAGCTGCATGCAGGGGTGGAGGAATGTGGCAGTGGGATAGTGGGGAGCAGCAGCAAGGTGCATGGTAACACTGCTGCCAGACAGAAAGTTGATGTTGGATGATTCTGCAAAAAAAAAACTATACTGAACTGTGCATGGATCTGTCGGTCGAGCCCAGTATCCCTAGGAATTACATCCAAAAGTTGATCTGGGGTTTTGTAGGATTGTCCTGTATCAACGTTGTTGTCTGGCAACAGCTTTGGATGGTTGGAGTCATCATCATCATGCAACATCTGATTAAAGAGCACAGTGTCGGACAGCTCTCTTGTAAAAACATGTATTTGTTGGTTGACCAGGCGCTGAAGGCTATAGCAGGTATACAGCAAACACTTCTAGTAGTAAGGGTAATCCTCTGTTTATAAATGAGTTCCAGATAAGAGTGCTGCCTGGGAATATTCATAGCTTGTGGTCTATTGTCCAGTTTTTAGCCATCCTAACGACATGGCTCCAGGGAGGGCAACATTGGTCGGTTGGCCGGTCCACAAAACTGAAATCTCTCAACAACTATTGGATGGATTACCATGACATTTTGTACAGATATTCATGTTCCCCCAGAGGATGAATCCTAATGACTATGGTGATCCCCTGACTTTTTTTGGCACCAGTATGAGGTTTTGTGTGAATGGCTTTATAACTTATATACAGATTACCATGAAATTTGTCCCCCGCAGGATGAATTGGAATAAGTTTGGTGATCCCTTCAATTTTCCTATAGCGCCATCATCAGGTCAAAGTTTCAAAGTTCCTCCAATACTTTGGTTTATGATCAAATACCTGCAACCCTGATGACATTCCCATCACTCACAATCGTACTTTGTGTTTAGTGCTAATTAACAAATGTTAGCATGCTAACTCGTTAAACTAAGACGGCAAACACAGTGAACATAACTCTCGGAACATTAGCATGTTTGTACTGTGAGCATTAGCATTTAGCTCAAAGCACAGCTGTGTGCAACACAGTAGTCTCACAGAGCTACCAGCATGGTTATAGACCAATTTGTTACTATCTCAATAGTAAAATGCACTTTTTTTAGGGCTTTTAATGACTTAGACTTGCCTTAAAATAATGGCCCCAACACACCCCTGCTGTACTGAGGCTGGGATTCAAAAACTGCCCCCCTCCTGGCCCCTAATCTGCCATCAGTCACCAAGTTTCTGGGAAGGTGTATCTACAAACCACTCCAGGTTCAGGTTAAGGCGAAAGCAATCAATTACTGGAAAAGAGAATTGAAAATGCTCTATAGATGCTGCTGATTTCCCACTGAAATCGTATATCTTCTTTTCTTTTTGAAACTGGCAGCTGACAAAGTCTACCACATGTGGAAAATCTCTCATAACTCTGGGACTGAACCCAACCACTAATAATGGATTGTTAAGTCAAAACTGCACAGAAGTCAGAGGGACAATCACTTTTTTTTTTAATGACTCTTGGGGAGAGACAAAGCTCCTCCAAAACATTCGGTGCAAATTGGCTTAATTGATGGATGTCAGCCAAAGAGGTCATAGACTTCAGCTCTGCGGTGTTCGGGTCAGCTACACTGCTAATGCACAGACACACTGTTCGTCTCTGACAGAGAGATCAGGATACGTGTCCTGAGAAACACTGGCTGCCGGTGGAACATTGCACCTAACCTCGGTAGCTCCATATATCCTGTGCTGTTCTGGGCTGGGTTGTACCCTTAATGGAAAAATCTGAGATTTAAATCCTGTATTCTTGGTGGAGGGTTTTCTTTGGGTCGCTTTCCCTTCTCTGGTGGAAAAAACATTTAGCTTCTACCCCTCCTCTTCCTCAGAGATAGTCAGCCAAATTCCACTTAAAGCCCTTTGCCCATGGGCAAAACTGCTATTTGCCACCAACAATATATAGCTTATGTTACTTATCATTTTTCCATCTTTCATTTAGGTTTGCATGTTCATAATCTAGGCTCCTGTCCATCAGCGAGAGTCGATCATTAAAACAAAGTGAACTTGCAGAGAAGATGTAACAGTGGAAGAGGAATGAATGTAGGAAGAAAGGGAACGTTGATGCAGGGAAAGTCAAGACAAGATGTCAAACCGGCTGCTTTTTTATTTATGAGCTCGCTGGAGGTGGAGAGCTCTGGGACAGATACAGCCAACCTTTATGAATAAATAAAAAGGTGCACTTACTGAAATAAAAGCCTCTCTCTCCACACACAAACTGCAGCGTGTCGACCAGCTCCGCCCCGCACAGGGTCTCCGGTCCCGCCCCTGTTGCCGTCGGAGTCAGGGTGAGGACGCACAGCAGTAGTGAGAGGGTGTGGCTACAGGAGATACAGCACATCGCACTCTGCAGCACAGAGAGAGCGACAGACCTTTAACATTTCCACTGCTGTTTCAACACAGAGCATCATCAGAGAGACATTTCCATTTAAGCAGAGAAAGTGACACTTTTAAAGGCACTGCTCTCATATTACACTGCTGGCTATTGAGCAGCTGTGCCAGTTGGTGCGTCAGTGCCTTGCTCAGTGGCGCATCAGTGGTGGCAACACTAAACATTTTCCCACGTCAGACTGAAAGCAGTGAGCTTAAGGCTGGTTTCCCTGACTTCCAGGCTTTCACGCTGTTAAAAAAGGCAATAAAAGAAGAAATAAAAGTGGCCGTGGCCACAGATGGTAACTTTACAGGGTTATTGGAGATGTGGAGGAAAATGTATTAAATCCAAACTTCCACTTGGTGCCAGTCAAACGGGAGTCTGACCGGCTCTGATGCTCCGGAGCGCCTGTGCGCAACGAGCAGAGCGCGTCCAAATGGCAAACACACGTTTGACATCTCGCTACACAGCCCCTTTATATGTCCTCAGAAGTTAATAACAATCCGCAATAATCAATCAAATTTAAACATTAATAATCACTTGGTTATGAGGCTTCAGCGTTTCTTCTGTGCCCCCCAAAAAACAGCTGTCAGTGCGTTATTACGCACAGAACTGAACAAAAAAAAGTGCTTCAAATTTCAAGAAGCAGAATAAGAGATGCAAAAAGCTCCAGAGATCTTTCCGATCCAAACTGTGAGATGGAAAACGACTCTCCCGCCAAAGCCAGCCGAGGACGCTGAGTGGGCCAAATATACATAATAAAAAGAATAAACACAGGACACTATCCATCTACATCACAACCCCGACCCGGTCCCACGTTCAGCGCTCCTCGGTCCTAACCCCGCAGCCTCAGCTTAGACATTTAGCACTTAATAATGCAGACTCAGCAATAATTACTTTGAAAGTTACAGAGCTGCATTAAGACTTTCTGGAGAAAAAGAGCGCAGGACGCACATGAGCGCTGAGGATGAAACCCCATTCATCCCAGCAGGGAAACGCGTCCACATTCACAAAAAGAAAAAAAAGTCAATTCAATCACAAGTGGGAAAATATCTTGTTATCTGTGGGGGGAAGAATCACAAAGACATGCATCACAGTAGCTCATAAACTGACTTAAAAAAAACATAAAAACCAGCAGAAATCCGCATCTATCACACATTTAAATGCAGTAAAATATAAAAAATGCGATAAAAATCCCCTTAATTGTCTCAGTTTAAACTAGGTAAGGATGCTCTGTGCAAATAGTGAGCAAGTGAAGGTGATAATCTATAGTGTCAAAGGAAATCAGGTAAGTTACCTTGAAGACATCACATAAATGCCACTGAAAGGAAAGAGCGCTAGACATCCCCACGGGTCTCCGCAAGACAAAGCCCGGCGAAAATGAACTTGTTTGAAGTCATTAAAAACGGGGAGAAAGAGGATGAGATGCGGGCAATGTCACATCTCAATATTCCGACTTTGTTCCATTGCGCAGGCTCGTTTGGAGAAGTGAGATTTAGCGAACAGGAGACGGATTTAGAGAGAAAATCCCTCACATTTATCTACATTACACAGACATTTTCAACAGGAAACAGCTGGGGCAGCATTTGCCTCCTACTCGTCCTAAGTTATTCATTAAGGATTTTGGGCACATATTCAAATAACGTCATTTCTCTTTTTTTCTCAGAACGGGATTGAATTTTGATCTCTCTAAGACTTGGTTAGTAGTTCAGATCAAGATAGAAAAAGCGGCGCTGCGCCACCAGCAGCAGCTCACACACACACACACACACACACACACACACACACGCAACACACTGTTTTATGCGCTGAAAGCTCGTGAAGGAGAAGTTAAAGACAAGCTGCAGGTTATGATATGACTACCGGTTGCTGTGCGTAATTTGGCACCGCGTAATTGAGCAGCCCTTCTATCCTTCTAGTAGTTTAGTAAATGCTAAAATAAACCATTTAAACGCTTTCTCACTTTATGCTACTATCTTGAATACCTAATAAATAAAAACTAAATAAAAAAGACTCGTGAACTGAAGTCATAATGGAAAAAAATGACATTTCTTGCTGTAAAACAGAGCAAATATAAACCAGAGGGAACCAGAAAGTCCTGTTCCCTCTAAGTGTTGTGCTTCTGTGCAGGACTTGCTGCTTTTCTGCACTTCTTCACTGTCACTTGACATGACTGAAATATGTCATTTTCTCTGGTTTTGGTGGGAATTTGAGTCAAC
This sequence comes from Nannoperca obscura, assembly GCA_036024295.1. Classification (NCBI taxonomy): domain Eukaryota; kingdom Metazoa; phylum Chordata; class Actinopteri; order Centrarchiformes; family Percichthyidae; genus Nannoperca; species Nannoperca obscura. The sequence goes on from JAVQJL010079636.1 coordinate 42,170, forward strand.
ACATTCAGGTTTGTCTGAAAATGATGCCTGCTGACACGTGATGCGTTCATGAACTGTGTGATTGATGTGAAATAAGTGTGAAAAACACACGGAAATGTTTGTTGAAGACGACATTTATTTCAGATTTTTCAGATTTCAGCCTCCTCTTTGGAGCAGACTACAGAGCAGGGTGCGTTACTACTGGACTGGCAAACACCTGATGGCACCCACCCACCCTCACCATGTGTCCCAGAGCCATGACAGACCACAGCTTCACACCAGGCGGGGGCTTAAAGAGAGCTGTTTTCAGCAGTGGCAGGATATCAACACTGATCCAAACATGAGATCAGTGCTGCGACCCAATCATAAACCAGGGCACCAGCACGTATCCCAGCATGCTCGGCCAGCGTGCAAGACTGCATCACAAAGCAAGGTTGGATCCAAAGGGGGCCGAAGCTAAAGGCACGCAACAGTTAGGGTTGTTGGGGCAAAGTGGGTCAAAACACAAGCAGGATCAGAAGTCCCCACATGACACGGCCAGCGCTGGATCACACTCACCACACACTCAACTTCACTGAAACTAAACGAGCGGCTTCCTACATGAGGGTTGGGGCTCTCGAGGGGGTCGCAGGATGAATGTGAGGGGTCAAGAGTTGACATGAAGATAAAACAGGAAATAAAGTGGATTTTTTTTCTGACTTTGGTAAAACTTTGGCTTTTTTTGTTGTGAATGCTGGATTGTTGCATAATAATGATTCAAATGAATCCACATAAGAAGGAGAATATGCTCTCTGTGTGAACGGCTCAGAGTTGTTTAAAACGATGATGATGAAGCTTTTTAAGTGTTTTAAAGAGTCCTTTAAATGAATCCTGCTGGCACAGACTGGTAGAAGATCTCCAGCATCTTGTTGCACACATCGATTGGTTCATTTTAAAGTGTCATCAGGCAAAATCTTTGGGAACTAAATATCTAAATGAGCAATTTGTCCCAAAATGTCTTTGGTAAAGTGAATATCTCTGGGGTTCAGACTGTTGGTCGGAAACAAAACGTGATTGGAAGACGTTACTCTGGACTCTGGGAGATTGTGATGAGTATTTTCTCAAACTATTTTGTACGTTAAATGATTAATTGAGAAAATAATCTGCAGATTAACAGATAATGACAATGATCGTAACATATCTGCATTCAAAGTCTCAGCTCCTTGTCGAAGGTGCACATGCGGGTCCATGACCTCAATCCGACTTCTCTTCCTCTCGGGGACGCTGCTTGGAGACGAGATGCACACCGGGCAGCGTCTCCGCTTGCGTCCCCCGGCGGATTGCGTCACCGAAGCGAACGTGGAATATGATGATGATGCTCCTCTGATTAGAGACAAAGCTGCTTTCAGACCACAGGGTGACCTTGTTAGCATCAGATCAGGGACACGGCCGGTCACTGACGCCCATAAGCCTCTCTGTCAGTAGCTGATGTTAGATGTGAAATTATCTCATCTTTCACTGCCCCTTGACATAACCCCCCCAGCAGAATCTAGCATGTAAATGCTTCATCACAGACTTTCCTGTTCGCACTGAAGCTGCGGTCTGGCAGTTTTGATGATGGGCTCATGCTGCACATCTGCTGATGCAGGAGTAGGAAGGAGAAGAAGGGGTGGGGGAGGGGGGGTGACCTTCCCTTGTTCTCCGTCTCTAATGCACAGTGCTCTGAATCGTCTTGGTGCCAGGTTTCTCTCTCGCCCTCCCTCACTCCTACTCTCCACCACCACCACCAGCACCACCTCCCCCTCTAAACCCCCCTGCAGGTTTGTCTAAGGAGACGTCCGCCCCGGTGAACTCATTGACCAGTGAAAGGCTTGTTTTCACTCCCTTCTGGTGAAGGAAGGAGAAAGTGTTCACTGAAAAAAATGTCCATCTTTGGATCAGGAGTGAGAATTAAAAGAGATAGTTTCACTTATTTCCACTGCATTCCCACTTCTTAAAAGGACGATTCTCTTTGGATTTAGTGTCATTTTGTTGACAACAGCCGAGTGATCTGTCTTGTTAAGAGGGTTAAACTTACAAAAGAAAATGTTTGCGACACATTTGGCAACACGCATAATTATTTCACCCCATTTGGAACAATTTGGTGACAAAAAGCATTAAACAAAGACTTGCACAGCAGCGCTGACAGCATGCCGTCTGGTGTCTCCTAAAACAACCAAACACTGTCCGAGTCAGAGGGACACGCATCCAGACACCGGTGCAGAATGCAAATGAGGGTGCGGAGGAAGAAGTAGAGTTGATGAAAAACTCGAGATAAAGCTGTTGGCTTCGTGAAACCTGTGCGAACACTGCAGCAGCGAGGTAGGATGGAGGACTGCAGGGCTGGTACCCGAGATGAGAGGGAATGTGAGGCTGGAGACGTGTCTGGGCACACACACGGGTTCACTTGAGGACACACACACACACACTTGATCAGCAGAGCAATCCTCTGTTCTCTTGATTAGTCTGAGGGGTTTTTCCAGCGCGTATTTCTTCCTTTATCAGTTGACTAAAACAAACAAAACAAGAAAAGCTGTGCATAAACAGTGAAAGCTGGGTATCTGTTGACTGCAGGGGGAACGTTTGTGTGTGAATTCCTTTCCCAAGCCTGGTGGTGAAACAGGGAGTGGTGTGAGTTTGTGTGTGGCACTGGTGTATCGAGGCCCTCTGTTGTGCTGCACGCTGTTCATATGGAAGACATAAAGGTGTGTCATGGAGCAAAAGCAAGTTGTTTCCATAGTAACTCGCAGGGGTCACAGTTTTTTGGCACAAAGGCCAGGAAATTCGGTGTTGCCTGTTGATCAAAACCTCCTTATGATCAATGAACATGCTGGAAGTGGCAAGATATTCATCAGATTGTGTGTTATCGCATCAGTTGCTCAGGAAACTAAACGTGGAGGCAGCAGCACGCACTCTGTGTGCAAAGGCACTGGTTGTATTTACTGTATGTGTCAGCGTCTACTTGTGACCCCTCGTTACACCTTGTGGCCTCTTCTGACCACTAAGATTCATTTGGGACCCACTGCTGCAGGTGCAACACATGGTGCAATTATTGGTGACATACGTCCCTTCTCGGCGGAGTGTTGACATTATTGGGTCTACCCCCACCCCCCTGTGACACACGCGGTAATCTCGAGTGCGAGCGCTCCCTCGATTATAAAATCCAAGAATGTTCCACTGAGTCAGGAACAAAAACACAAAAACTTGAACAATAGCATGAAGGGTAATTACAGCCTTAATGTGTGGTTTCAGTAAACACAAGACGAGAGCCAAACCCCCCCCCCCCCAAAAAAAAACAAAAAGAGCTCAGATTCAGGACTTGGTCCCATCCAGCTTCTGTGATGTGCAGCCTCATGCTGCAGGTAGAGCTGCACGAGGGCCAGCAGGAGAGGCCTCAGAGCATGCACCGTTTACTTAATCCCACGACAGAGAGTGGGCGTGGGGGGGGGTTGGGGGTAAGGGCCACCGCTGCCTGGCTCTCTCCTCGGCTGGCTGGGGGAGTGGGTGCGGCGCTCCCCTCTGCCCACCACCTGGCACCGGGGAGGCTATGTCTAGGAAAGAGCCCTCTGCCAGGCCTCAGTTACAGGGGGAATAATCCAGGACACACTGAAGCAATTACAGCTCCATATAAATCAATATGCTTCGGGTTAAAAAGTGATCTGCTCCCAACACTCCGCAGAGGCTCTGACTCAGTCGGCCTTTGATTTTTTCTGAGAGATGAGAGCAGTTTCTCAGGATTCAGCCGAGATGCTGCTGCTGCTGCTGCGGTTTCAGCCGTCACTCAGGCCGAGCAAACAGACGTGACGCAGGCCGCGAGGAAGAGCAGAGGCTCAGTATTGATCTGCAGTCACTGAGCCTGCACCAACAGATGTTGGGAAATGTCTGTTGCATAAAGCGAAGAGCTGCAGCACAAACGCGCGTTTACGTGTTCGCGTGTTGAAGCCGCACTTCCACTGAGAGCTGAGCTTCAGGTGCTGATGAAGGATCAGCACGGTGTCATTCGTTGAGTGAAGAGCCTCCAACAAGCTGCGGCAGCAGGGGGCCACGCTGACAGCTGCCGTGCCCCTCATTATTACTGCTATACTGCCATCTTGTGGTCGAAGAAGACAACACCGGGCCGGACCGCTGGACCCGACATCAGCTGCTGTTGCACCAAAAAAAACTGTTTGACTTCAAAAAGGTCACAAGATGTACAATTCTTTGGTTTCCACATTAAGACCTGAAAGATTCACACTTTGAAGTTGCCCTGCACTCATTTCTTACTGTTTCTGAATGTTTGAGCTTCTCCGTGCACACGGACACAGAACGGATTCTTCAGAGGGAGAAGGAGCACATTTCTGTTTTGGTTCATATTTAACGAGGTATTTGAACTTTTGGGGAAAAAACATCCACAAAACAAATGAGTAGTTTCTGTTTAGTCATGAAACACGTCTGGAGGGGATCTTTAATATTTAACTGTAATCGCCAGAAACCCTAAAGGTAATCAATCAATATAAAACTAATCAAACTAATAACTGATCATCAAAACTGCCGTCGACTGAAACCTTTTTCTTTTTAAACATTAAAATAAAAAGTGACAAGAATTACATTCAAGATAGATTTATTTCAAAAAGCAGAAATATTTCACTGGCTCTCAATATGTACACGAGCCTCAGACGTCATCAATATGCTTTACGGAACGTGAATCGACACAAGAGCGACTTACAAACTGGTCAAAATAACAAACGAGAGCAAATGAAGTGTTTTTTCTGATCCAGATCCGAACTCCTCCTCTAAAACCACCAAAAAACGCTTTCTACTCAAATTCTATTCTCACCTCGTCAGCGAACGACTGTTCGATCTTCACGCTGTGAGTGAGCGAGTGTTCCCAAAGGGACTTTTTGTGGAGGAACGCCAACCCGCACTCTTCGCACATGTAGCTCTTGGGCTTCCCGGCGTGGGTCCGCCTGTGTTTCTTCATGTGATAGGACAACCGGAAGCCTTTATCACAGATGTCACATTTAAATGGCTTCTCTCCCGTGTGGATGCGCATGTGCGACTTCAAATATCCCGACTGAATGAAGGCCTTCCCGCACTCCTCGCACTTGTAGGGCCGCTCCCCGGTGTGGTAGCGGTTGTGGAGCCGGAGCTCGTTGGCGGTCAGGAAGGTCTTCCCGCACACCGTGCACTGGTGCGGCCTCTCGCCCGTGTGGATGAGCTCGTGCCTCTTCAGGGACGTCTCCTTCATGAACTGCTTCCCGCAGGTGTTGCAGGGATACCGGACGCCGATGTGGATTTGTTCCACGTGGTTGGTGAGCTGCAGCTTGGTGCGGTAGGCCATGTCGCACTGCGTGCAGGCCCAGGGCCTCTCCTCGGAGTGGGTTCCCATGTGCACCGTGAGCTCCGAGGCCGAGCGGTAGCACTTTCCGCACTGCCAGCACAGGAAGGGTTTCTCCCCGGTGTGTTTCCTCTGATGAACCGTCAGACAGTTGGAGGACCTGAACTTCTCTGGGCACATGCTGCAAATGTACGGGAACTCCCCTTTGTGGATCCTCTGGTGGATGGCGAGGTAGGACAGCTGCATGAAGGTTTTGTCACACTGAGCGCAGGCATACGGGCCGCTGAAGTCGTGCTGCTTCTCGTAGTGTTCCCTCAGGCGTCTCAGCAAAGTGAAAGTCTTGTCGCACATGGTGCACTGCATCGGCCTGTGCATGAGCTTGTGCCTCTCGTACGCCGGCTCGTTGGCGAGGATCTTGCCGCACTCTTTGCAGTAGAGCGGGTCGTGAATCCTCTGGTGCACTTTGAGCATCGTCATGCTCTTGAATTCTTTCCCGCAGTCGTCGCATTTCATGATCTCGCTCACTTCCACTTTGCAAACGTTCTGCTGGTGCTCCTTCAGAGCCGACGGGTATTCGAAATGTTTGCCACAGTTGGAGCACCACACGGGTATCTTCAGCGCCGGCCCCTGCTGGGCGTCGCCGCTGGTCGCCTCGCTCTGGCCCGCTCTCGCCTCCTTTTTCCACGAGAATCGGGCGATTTTCTTATGACAAATGGCATAAATCTGGTGTCTTTTCAGGCCGTGCATGTGTTTGAAACGCTTCTTGCAGTGGATGCAGTGGTAGGGCCGGTCCTCCGTGTGACACTGCACGTGCCGGTTGAGTGTTTTGACGCTGTCGAACGCCCTGGCACAGACGGGGCACACTTTGAGGCCCTTTTTGTTGACCTTTTTCACGGGGGCAGCCGGAGTCTCCTCACACGTGTCTGCAGGTGCGTCGGGATGATTTTCAGTTTTGCTGACTGAGTCCGCTTCAGCCAGAATCTGCTCCACCGTCTTGCTCTGCTCCTCCCTGATCCCCTCGTGGCCGTGAATAATCTGATGCTTCTTCAGCGTGTCCTTGTACTTGAAGCCCTTCTCACAAGTGATGCAAATAAAAGGACGCTCCTCCGTGTGCGAGCGCAAATGCTTGGCGATGTCGGCGGTGCAGGGCAGGACCCTGCTGCAGATGGGGCAGATTTTGCCCTCCGCGGCGCCCTCTGGTGGCGGCTGCGGAGTCGAGCGCTGCGCCTCTCTCCTCTTCGGCCTTTTCAGCTCTCTGCTCTTACAGATCTCCTTCTGGTGTCTCTTCAGAACGTACGGGTTCTTAAACTTCTTCTCGCAGAAGGGGCAGCTGTACGGGCGGTCCTCCGAGTGGGACTTCATGTGTCGCTCCATGTCTACTTGGCGGGCGAAATACTTCCCGCACAGGCCGCAGTTCTTGTTGTCCGACATCTCAGAAGTGCCCGGATCTCCCGGCTCCTCCTCTTTAGCGACGCAGCTCATCTCGTCCTTTTCGTGAACGCGCATGTTGTGTCGGTTCATGTCGTAATGGTCCCTGAATCGCTTGTCACAGTTGTCGCACTTGTACTTGAGGTCCCGATTGGCAGAGTGAGTTTCTTGGTGTCGCCTCATGGCCGCCGCTCGCAGGAAAATCTTACTGCACACGGGACACGTCTTGTTGTTGGGGTATTTTTTTCTTTGCCTCTTAGCCGTCGTGTCTTTGTCTTTCAGGGCTTTCCTCTTTAACTGGAGCCTTTTGCTTTGTTTCAGCGGTTGAAAGGCCGCCGGCTTCAGGGCGTCGCCGACGTCCTCATTTGCTGCGTCTCCGGCGAATCCCTCCTCTTTGATTTCATGTTCTTCTTCATCGTCGGGCTCAACCAAATCTGACGACTCCTCGATCTGTATGTAGTCCAACAGCGTCACAGTTTCGCCCTCCACCTGGACAGTCACACAGCCCGGGATCTGCTCCGATGGAGGCTGCAGGTGTATTTGGTCTGCATGGATCACAACCTTCTCCAGCTGAGGGAGGGACAGCGAAGACAGGATGCAGTTCCCGAAGGACGAAGGAATGGTCTGAGTTTCATCTGTGGGAGATATAAGAATCCCGTTATCTTCACGGTTTAACAAGAAACTCAGACTTCTTCTGAATGCAGATAAGAAACAAACACAAGTCAATCTTTCATCTTCCCGCCACACATCGTACTGAAATTAAAGTCATTCAACCATTTCATTAGATAAACAGCACATGGAACAACTGGCACAGAAACACGAGAGGAAAATGGGTTTCTTATCTTATATGTAAAATTAAAAGATGTTTTTCTGACGAGGACAGGAGAACCATCGTGTCTGTGCTCGATACAAAGATATGTCGCACTCTCACGCTGCTCATTTCACCACCGCGCGCTGCTTTTCATTAAATAGATTGGCTTTACTGGGGAAAGTGCAGTGTTGCAGTACAAGAATCTAACATGAGAAAAAACTATTTACAAATAGAGATTTAGATACGTCTATCTGTACACGTCTGTGTGTAATTCAATATTTAAAAAATTGCAGGTTGCCAGGTAAAACAGATGAATGTAAATGTCATCACTGTGTGCTATATGAAAAAGTGACGTAGTCCTCACCAGCAACACGAGCGCTACACACACTGTCAAATTAAACCCTGCTGCTCATCGACTGCGACTGTTTCGTTGTGCGTCTCTTCTCTGAGTGAGATTAAAGAGAGCGTGCTCGCATTCCAGGTGAGACTCACCACATAAATCGAAATGTCCGAGCATGGTGTGGTACTGGAGCACAGTCTTCAGGTGCCGCGGGTCAGGAACCGAGTGCACGCACTCCTCCAGGGCAGCCGGGACGGCGCTGAGCATGGAGGCAGTCTGTGGAAGAGAATAAATAAATACATGAATGAATGAAAATTGAGCTGGAGACAAAAATGTACAGTTCTATGTTTAACTTTGAACTCTGATAGACGCATCATATATTGTTCTTTTCAGAAGTCAGAAATTCCATTTATTTGCATGTGAGCTTTACTGAACATTTTTATGCAAAAAAAAGGTTTGATGCCATTTAAAATTCTTTGAGATTTGTATGTCCATGGGTTGTAAACACACAGCAGACACATGTATACAAATACGTTCCAGGAGTATAAGAACCATGTTTATGTGACAACAGAGCGAGGTACTCTGTGGGCTACAACTTTAGCCCTTTAAAAAAAAAAAGTCTTTACTTTTTGGTAAATTGGCACCATTAAAAGTATTAAAACTATCGCTGTATTACTTTGATACTTAACAAAACTTAAAAACCTGATGATTCTCAGGCGAGTTCTGGAGTCATAAGGAGTCAGAGATCATGATGTTCCTCGAGAAGTGAATCAAAAAATGTGTGCATCATGTCTGCGTGTTCAGGTTCGACTGAGTCATGACTCCACTGTGATGTAAATAAGCCTCGGTGACTTCTGGGTGCACCGTTTATTCCACATGGTGCTAAAAGAAAGAGTGGAGCTGACGGCTGATGGAAAAGGTGAGTTTCTCCACGCTGGTTCCGGTACCTGCTGAATGTCTGGTACTGGCAGAAGCTTCTCCAGTCTGGACAGGAAGTCCAGCATTAGCACCTGCAGGGCGCTGTCATATTCAGGCCCGAAGTCCGTGGGAAAAACATCCTGCAAAACAACCGCCGTTTACATTTTAATGACGTATGTAATGATGTACTCACAAGCTTTACTAATCTAAAGTTCAACATAACAAATGAATACAAAGACACAAATCACAAACCTGGAAAAACTTGTCCTTCTCTTCGGCGTCTTTCAACAGCAGCTCAACTTGATCCACGAAGTTTGATTCTGGAAACTCGACCTCTGCAAAACAGGGCTGGAACAGAAATACGCACAGGTGTAATTTAAGCACAAAAAAATAAAATAAAATAGGATAACTTGATGGAAAACGTGAACACGCCGCTGACCTACACATCACGTTTGAGGAAGCTAACCTGTGCCGCCCAGGTGGATACGAGGGCCTTGATCCGCTCCAGGTGCATCTCGATGGTTTCTGCGTCCGTTATCTGGTCGGCGCGACACATTTCAAGAACCACCTTCAACAAATGGTTTCACATCAGGGTAAATCCAACTGACAGGACAGCACCCGGACATGTTATTCACTAACGGCAGACTCACAAGATTCAGCAGGAAAATAGAAAAAGCTTTAATAACTATTCTCAGATGACACACACAATATAAACCCCTTCATCAGCAGCACCCTTCAGATGCTGTGAATGTGGAGGTGAAGCTAGTGTGATTATACACATTATAGTTTCTCCACTTTGTTTTGACAGCTAAACATCTGCGAGAGAGAAACCGAACTGCTGTTGTCGACATTTTACGCACCATCTTACAGTCTTACCCGCGCTCGGAGGCCCAGGAGGAGTTGAGCCTTCTGATCTGCATTCAGAAGTTCAGGCACAATCTCTGAAACGGTGCTGATGAACTCCTCCACCATCCCGTAGTCCTGCACGCTGCCCCTCTGGACCACCTGCCACATGGCTGCAGACACCAGGCGCAGGGGGGGTATGAAGAGGCGGAGAGACGGAAGCAGGAGAGGCGACTCTAGAAAAGATTTTACAGGGTCAAGACTTAAACTAACACTTTGAAATATGTTTGAAGTTAAAAAGTCGCTTTTTATTTAAAATCTAAGATTCAAAAAAAATATTGCTATGTTTATTATTGTGTAGTGAATAATAAAAAAAACACTTATTTAGGAATATCAACAATTTCGTCTCAATATAAATTTAATAATTACAAATTGAAGTAATCAATTGTTCCTCATTTTCCATCATATTTCCAAACTAAAATATTGACTCAATTATTAAATTCAGGTTTATTGTCATTGCACAGAGAGTTCAAGTACTCGGACAACTCCTGTGGAGTATGTTCACATGTAAACAACAACTAACTGACTAACCTCGGGCCTTTGGGGCCCCTGGTGGGTCAGTGGCCCCGGGTCAGTTACCCTGGTGGGTCTGTGGCCCCGGGTCAGTTACCCTGGTGGGTCTTGGGCCCCGGTTCAGTTACCCTGGCACACCAGCATCATTACCACCTACTCCAAAGCTGGCCCAAGTTGCCTTCATGGACTGGCAACTGTGTCGTAATTACGACTCACCACACACGAGCACCCCAACGGAGTGGTAAACATGGCTGCGGTAGTCGTGACTTTCTATGCTAACACTACCCAAGTTGCTGAAATTGACAGGGTGATGCACTTTTTCTGATGTGACATTACTTTTTGGGGTATTTTATTTAAGAAAATAAGTTGCTGCGTGTTCTATTGTTATGCTTGCTCGATTTTCAGGCGTTAGCTGTCTTGTATTTATGTTTTTAGCCACTAGCTATGCAGCTTTAGCTAGTTGAAGTCCTCGAAGGCAGCATCCGTCAACCGTTCTTGAGCTTATCTTCAGTTGCCAACTAACGCTAACATATGTCGACAGATAGTTGCCACTATCTGTTAAGTTAAAGCATTTCTGCCGTGATAAAATAACAGTATGGGCTGTCTAGTATTACTAGCTAATACCTAGCTTAGCTGACGTGAAGTTCCTTCCGATAACTACAACATACAGCCAGCTAGCGCTGTAACGTAGCACAAAGCCACCGCCATCTCGGAGCGGGGTACGCCATGTTCAAAATCGGGCGCACACAATCCAAAAGAAAACCTGATAACTCGCGATTGATGCCACATGTGCGAGTTCTCGTTGGCTTACCGTTTTCCATGCGATGTGGGCTCTCCATTTTATCTCGGAAAATGTCCAATTAGCTGAGCAAACCAACTAGGGGTTGTTGTGAGTCGACGTCCGCCCGACCCTGCGGTGCAAGTTGGCGGGGAGGAAGGGCGGCTCGATATTCAGTTTTGAGTGCGCAGGCGTAGACAATAACATACGTTTCTCTGGTTTCATTCAGTAGCCGCGGTCTGTTACAGTTAATGTCCATTCACGCTACATGTTAATCCGCATATTATGTTACGTTAGCCAACAAAACTACTTTGTGGAACAATTCGACCAACTTTGGGAATGTCGGTACAGGAAACATGTTCTTCTTCGCCCGCGGAATGTCAGGCTTACTCGAAGCCGCTGTGGACATTACTCCCCCCTGGAGGCCATTTGAGGAAATGAGCCAACACATTTAATATTAAAACTAGCATTTAAGACTTTAGTAGTAAACTCTTTAGGTTAAATAAATCATTTAACAATTAAAGCACCATGGTAGGTTATTGTAAAATGCCTGTTGAAGGTTTAAAGTTAGAATAAGTGTGTATTCAGTTATTTTCTGGTTAATTTATGGCACTTTGGATGGTATAATTTTCCTTTTAACAAAGTGAAAATGAAGCAGTGAAAAAAGGAATCCCCCAAAGCAGGAATCACAGCCAAGCTCACCTCCAGACGTTTTATGACCCTGTATTTCTTCATCAGTCTGACTGCAGACAGTTCCCTGGCTTTGTGAGGGATCTGTCACGACTTTTACTACCTTGAATCATTTGCTCAAGAAAAGGGATCGATAAAACACCGTGGTGCTGGGCTGCGGCCAGATTTGTCACGTTTTAATTCAGGGGTCCTTGCTGCTGCAGTGTCCTTGTAAAATGAATAAAGTTATTCAGGTTATTCAAGACTGCTCTGTTTGCTCTCATCTGTTATTTCTGTTACTTCTACTCGGAGTGTTAGCCATTAAGCTAATAGATAAACCCTTCATAAACAGTGGTCTTCTAAGACAAATGTTTTGAGTGCATTTATTTATAAGTTCAGGATTTTGATATCCCTACTGAGCCATCAACTGCCACGTAACATGCTTTTACAGTAAAACTTAAACCTGCTTCCATTTGTACTGTCTCACTAAAAGGTGCTGTACAAATAGTTTAATTGGTTGTTTAAAGGTCAGTAGGCTTTGTTCTGAACATCTGTAAAGAACATTTGCGATATTTAAAATTCTGGACCAAAATGGTGGACCGGCCAACCAGAGAGAGCCGCTTTATTAGTGTGGCTAAAACATGTCAGAAATAAAGCAAAAAATGACCATACGGTTTAAACTCTGGTAGTTTATTAGCTGTCCACAAAAGCATGTCATGGAACGACAGAAACTGTAGCACGAGTGTAACATTCCTTTTTGTTGTTATACTCCACCACGTCCCTGCTTCTCACACCATGTATAATTTATATTTCATATATATATATATATTTTGTACAATGTACATGTTCTCATCAAAGGAAAATAATAATACCAAAAAGGCCCCCCCCCCCCCCCCGGTGGATTTGAAATCTAGTGAATATCCCATGCATGTTTTCCCACTGCGTCTAGGAGAAATGTTGTTTATTACCAGGAACAAATACGCAGGCAAATAAACGCTCAGACAAAATAGGAGGAGAGTCTTGTTAGACAAAGCTGGTGTACAAAGAACATTCTTAAACAACATTAAACAAGAAGAGCCATGCGAACCAACATTTTACTCTACGGCTTTGACCCAGTTTTGAATGAAAAGCGCCGGAACACGGCCGAGCTAAAGTTAGGCTTTTGCTAAAGGCATAACATTAGGACTAATGAAAAAACGGAGATAAGCTTGAAGTCTTTTGGCTTATTCTCTTCTTCTAAAGCCGTATTCAGCTGCTGTTGGATCACAATAAGACTTCAACTTAAGCTCGCTGTTAAAATACTAATGCTTAAGAGTATGTAAGAGGCTACAGTAACACTGGCACACAAAGTGCTTGACATCATTATGAACCTTTTCACCTCTGTGGAGACAAAATGGTTTGCATCTTTAAGTTACGTTTCACCTTTAAATAGCATGTTTCTATTCAAATGTGGGCGAGTGTAATGACTCAAAATAAAGCTCAGTCTAAATAAATGATCAGCTTCATTAAAGCTATCAGGGTAAAAAATCAACAGACTGGCAGTCTATAAGTTAGAAATATTCTCTGAAAATGAGTGTACATTTAAAAGAAGAAATACATCATGGGATGACAAAAAATATAAACATAAATAGTATATTTCGGCTTTTTTCAGTCACTCATTTGTCTATGTGTCTTTTAATTCACATTTATACTGTAGCTCCATAACCTGTGGCATATTATTCACTGTACTAATACAGTTTTAGGGAAGTATTGCTAAATTTTAAAGAATCTTTTTATATAATCTTTTTGTACTTTTGTAAAACAAAATAGCTGTGGAATGTAAAATAAAATATATAGTGCTATGTATGTAGGTAAGAAAATAAAGTCGTTGGATAATATTTATTTAATATCTCATTTTCTGTAACTATTCACATAACTTAAAACCAACTCTTATGTATCGGTTTCTCTTCAAATGTTTGGCCCAAAACTAATATTTCAGTAATTTCGAGTGTGCTACAATGTTTTAAGTCTTAAGATTTGTGTCGTATTCATGTAGGAACATCACAAAGTACGAGGACACTTCAGAGACATTTGCATTGTAAGCCATTTGAAACAGAGGAAAGCATCTTTTCTTTTTTTTTTGGTTTGTTGCTGACAACATTGCACATCTTGGAAATATTCAACTTTTGTTGCATTGTTACATTCATAAAATATACTGTAGGTTTTCCTCCTAAACTGAGATGCATTGCATCCGAGTGAGAGGGGTCGTGGTCGAGCGACTGGGCTTCACACTGAAAGAAGTTTGTACCCTTTCTGAGCGAGTGTGCATCATTTGAACAGCAGGGCCGGAACCCAGCGGCTGCAGCTGACGTGACGGGTGTCTGGTTTGGCGTTTGGTCCTTTTTGGGATTGACTGAAGCGTTATCTAATGCACACCTGCCGGCCAGGTACATGTGACCGCGTGGAACAAAAGGTTGAATTTCCACAAGCTTTCGAACAGAGTTAATCAGAGACACAACGTTTTGGTGTCGGACCTTCGACGGGCATCGAATTCACAACACGAAACAACACGTCTTTGTACTAAAGCTGCAGGCGGCAACAACCAATGAAAGAGGGGAACCAAATCTCAAACACCTGAGACAATTAGCACATCAGTAAATGATCTGATCGGTCTCCCTTAACCCCCTTTTTGAACCAATTTGCCTATTTTTGCCCATTTACTCTTTTATTTACTCAACTATTTCAACTTTGTCTTTGAGGAAATCCTGTTGAGTTTGGCAGGAGGACGGTCTTAAATCATACAATACCCATGAACCACAGGGTGTGAGAATTCAACCTTTCTGTCACACGACTGATGTTGTTGAGAAAATCCGCTGAGGTGAAGCTTAAAAGCAAAAAGTGACTTTTCAAAAAATGCATCTCGTGATCTACCCTGATCATTTGGAATGTATCAGAAATAGCAAATGAATTGAAGGGAGCATCCTCTGATTGGACGGGAGAAATCAACACCCTACTCGGCCCTACTTATCGATCTACACAGAAAGCACACCTAAAGCAAAAACAGAGGATTCAAACAAACAGATTAAACATGCAACGTTTGCATAAACAGACACATACAGCAGGAACAAAGTGTTCAGGGAGGACATTCAGTGAGACTGGTGCCATCAGCCAAGCGAGTGTAGGAGAGTACTGTACATCAGTTTACAAAAAAAACCAAAAGAACGACGAAGAAGAACGATGACTTTAAGGACGTATTTACACTTTGCTTTAAATATCTTTAAAGAGAAAGTCCCTGCCAATCGAAATCCATCTCCAAATCCCGCTCAGTCAGTTTTGCAGTGGGTAGAAAGTTAATAAGCAGCGTTTTCCCTTACTTCCCCTGTTTGCGAAAGTGGTCCGTGAAGTAAGCTCTGCATAAAAAGCAATATCAGGGCAGCTCAGTTTGAGTAGGTGTCATGCAAAAAAAAAAGAAAAGTCGACAGCGTTTGTGGAGTTATCACAAGTTAATTTCCCAGTTGGACGTCCATGTTTCAAGCATACGTAAGCATAGATTTCACTGAGTGGGCCGTCTTTAAGTTTAACCAGCGTCCGCAGTGTCGGCCGCGGTGGAAGTTCCTGTGATCAGTTTGGCCTCTGCACAGAGTAGATATAACACAGTGAAACGTATCCAACACAGAAGTGACAGAATGACGTGTAAATAAGTTCAAAACGAGTCCACCTAAAGTCCGTCTCCCGCATTGCTACTAGTTACTTTTATTGGTTGTATAGTACGATTATATTTTGGCAAAGTGATGTTTGTAAACCAAAGGCTCATATCAGAGATGATGAGAAAGCTGCTTTTACTGAGTTCAAAATTCTACTCTACCTTTTTAAGCGAAAAAAGGTGTACAGAATGTATTTCATGCATGTCTCCTATATGAAATACGATTTTATAATCCCGATCAGGTCAGAGTGATTCTGCTCGGTCCAGTCGGTCCTGTTTTGTGTGTGTTTTTTGCAGTTTTTTTCTCACTGTATGGGTGTGAAGTGATCAGTGTGAGCCAACAGAGTTCAAGCCTCTGACAAGGCCAGAAAGTTCTCTCTGATGTCGTCACGTATGCCAACTTTAACTCTCGAGGGGTGGGGGTGGGGGGGGCTGCATTCAAGGGAATCCCTGACATGAAAACATCCGACAGCCCCTCCTCAGCAGTGGGGCCAGGGCAGGTGGACGGGGCAGGTGTGGCGGGGGCACTGGTCGTTGAGAGCGGTGTTACATGGATGCTGTGCCTGGATTGGAGGGCTTGGGAGAGGACGGCGTCACACCACGGAGCCCTTGGACGTGGAGAGGTGGATGGAGCGGATGCGCGTGGCCAGGGTGTTCTCCAGGTCCTGGAGGACGTCGGAGCAGATGCCCGGGCTGGACACGGGGCTCTCGGCGGGAGGAGGTTCGTACAGCAGTTGCTTGAAGCTGTCGAGTTCAATCAGCAGCACCATGTTTTTCAGGAAATAGCCCTCGATGAAAGCCGTAAGCTCCGTGGCACCGAGGAACTACATCGGGAAAAAAGATAAGAGATATGAACTAATGTGAAAGGTGACAAGAACACCAGCACAGAAGTTTTATGTGATTCTCTTTAGGATTTATTACACGTTTATTGCGTGTTAAGAGACGTTTTATTACAATTTCACAAACAACGTATCAGCAGCTCACCTTGGCGTGTTTGTAGAGGTCCACGCAGGTTTCCGTGGCGATGTTCTTGGAGCAGATGATCTCACAGTGTCTTTGAAGGGCCTCTAGTTGGAAGAATTTGGAGGCAGACAGGAGCTGCAGGGAACAGTACAGCCGCGCAGAATGAGGCACAGGACTTGGGATTAGAAATGCTAATACTTGTGCTGTCGCTCAGCAGGCTTCGGTTAAGTCTCTCTTACCTCCATAACTTCAGTGTTGCGTATGTGCAGAGACTCGGTGCCTCCACAGTACAGATACTGCATGACCAGCTGCAACACAGAACAGTACGGGCTTCAAACGAGACGTTTCGAGTTCTAATAAAATGATCAGATTTGAAAAACTCTCAATTATCCACATTGTGCTTTTGGCATTCTGGGTTATTATTGGAATTCTTACATGGAAAATATTGTACTTGACATGGCTGATCTCAATGCAGGTGTTCTCTGCTGCTGGTCGGTTCTGCAGCAGTGACTTGAACCTGGTCCAAACATGAGAAATAACACGTCTATTATAGCTGTGAAGGAAATAAACAAGCAGCAAACAGCATGATGCTCTTTTACCTCTGCGAAGCTGTGAACAGCAAAACCTTATGTGCATAAAACGGTTTCCCCTCCACCAGGAAAGTAACATCAGACATGTCCTTGTTGTTCAGGAAGTGGGGGTCTGAAAAAAGAAGATGACAGTAAGATCCAATCAAAACAGCCAAATGATGCTTTGCTACTCAAGTGTCCAGGGATGCAGAACAGCAAACAGCAAAAGATTAAGCTAATGTGGTCATTAATTACCCCGAGGGTGATTCATCACTCAGCTATCAGAGCAGCATTATCAAAAAACAACAATTCCCATTTCATTAGTATTCTAAAAGGCAGGCAATTAAATTTGATATCCGGCCCTTTGAGCTGTTTCTTAAAGTGTACCCTTGAACATCCTGATAAATTAATTAGTTGTCGAAGGTTTTTAAAGCTCGGATTCTCTTCACACACAAAATAACAAACCATTTGTCATTTGATTCCCACCCTGTTGTCGATCAAACACTGGGTGGCGCTGCAGCACAGTCACTGGATGTTTCAGCGCCTCCTCCGGCTCTAATCAGGAGAAACTAATGGGAATGTGGAAATGCTTGTGTGCAGCTTTTAATACCGGATCAGACTGACAGATCACATCGTTACAGACGTGGATACAAATATCTGCTTGCAAAACATCCTCGTGATAAATGTTCAAAGTCAAACTTGTGTTTTGAGCTCTGAGGATAAAATGTCTGACGATTACGACAGACCCACTGCTTTATGAGGAAATAACGATAGGAATCACTGCAAAATCGAACTTTTCTCCCATTTAAATCGTTTTTTTCTTTAAAATCTTTACATTTATAAATGTGTAATGTACAAAAATACAAAAACATTTTAGAACTAACTCTTTTGTTTATTAGATTTAAAACTTTTTGCTGCAGATATCCTGAAAAAAACACTTTTTTGATCCCCTTCCCTTGCTTATAATTCCATACAGTCCCTCAGTAGCTCGAGTTAATGACCCTCTTGATATCTTATCACACAAATGTTTTGTCGTTAAAATGCACTTTGTAATTTTTGTCAAATGCCAAACAGAAATACTGTATTAGTTAGCAAACAGAGCAACATAATAATAACTCATAAGTTACATAATGAGTTTGAAGCAATAATCTGTGACATTTTTTATATATTTGCCTTTTTGCAGTTCTGAGGCGCCAAATGACTTATTACAAAAACAATTTAAACTCCTATCAGCTCATAAAAGATTTCATATTTGCTGGAAAACAAAGTCTCAAAAGAAAGAACAGAGAATGGGAGGGGAGAAGGAGCTCATTTTCTACACTGAGGACAGTTTGGTGACCTCGCCAAAGCTGGAGACAAAGAAGAATCTCAGCTTTAACTCTCACCCTGCTGTCACTCGGCTTCATTTTAATGCAGAAAGTACAAGAACGTGTTGAGGAACACTCGCTATTTTTAACTCGCTCTCTTACCTAAGCGGGAGGTCTGTTTCTTCTTGATCTCTGTCAGCTTAGGGATGGGGAAGGGCCCGTAGCACTGGGTGAAAATGACTGACAGCTGCTGGCTTATTACTTCATTCTGCAAACAGACAGCGACACAAGTGAGCACAGAAACTTTACACAGATTCCAGTGTTGTGGCCTCTGTTTCCCATTAGCTATCCGGGACAAAATCTTATGCAAATGTATGATAATATCGTTTGGAGTGCAACTAAATATATGCAAATATGAGCGTTAATGTCATCGCAGCACACGAGCGCAGGACAGTTTGTATTCCCAGCAAACCGGCCTCACTCTGTCGGATGCTTCTCTAATCAGCATTTTGTTTACATGCACATGAAAGAAAGCCCCGGTGACCTTGCTGGCTCGGAGGATCTGGAACATGAGCGGCAGGCCGTGCGTGATGAGCTCCTCCGTGTACTCCTCCTCCTGGATGCAGCTGAAGTCTTTGAGCAGGCCCTGGATCAGCGGCCGGCGGTGATGGATGAAGCAGGTACGCAGGGACTCGAACCAGGTGTGCAGCGTCCAGGGAACGCCTGGGAACAACACCGAACGCGAACAGTGAATACACAACAACCGGTCGGATTCAGAGCAGTTCCACGGGCGACAGGACCGACCATGTTTCCATCACTTTATGGTGTCAGCGTGAGTTGAAGGGCGATTGCATGGTGAGTGCTGGATTAGTGGAAAGTCGGAGGCTCCGGCGGGAATATAAAGACACCACTTGAACATGATTAAAAAATGTCCAGTTAAAAAATGGCTGTAATGTTCTGCAACAATATGATGACGTATACACGTGTATTAACATAAATCATGACATGACAGTGGAGGCTTTGAGTATCAGCAGCACTGCTGAAAGGATTATTTGATTAATGCAGTAGGAAATTAATCAATTTTAATAAGCGATGAATCGCTGAAGTCGTTTATCAAATAAGAATGCCAAAGATTAGCTGATTCCAGCTTCTCAGATTTGATTATTTGCTGTTTGTCTGTTTCATATAATCATAAATGTGTTGTCTTTTGGTTTTTGAGACTTGGTCAGACAAACTTTGGGCTCTAGGAACTCTCGATTAGCTGAGATTGAAAGTTCATTCTTGACCATGGAAACAGGAACCATCTCACTAAGTCACCACAGGGCCCATTTAGCAGCTGTTCCAGTGCTTTTGACGGTTTTTACACAATCTTCCTCCCGGTGAGATCGGTTAGGGGTCAAATGCTGCTCACAAAGGTCATCCTCAGATTTTAGGCCAACGTGGACAAGAAGTATAAAGGAATAGCTTAACTTTACTTAACTTAACTTAACTTAAATACCCTGTAAAATCACTACTTTTCATTTCTACTCTTTGGGTTTTGTACGAATTTAACAAACCAGATATTACATCTTAATTTGTGAGTTTTAGAGGTGGTGATAGGCTGATTTTGTTACCTTTGGACATAGCTGGCTAGCTGTTCGGGCCTGTTTCCAGTGTTTATGCTAAGTAAGCAAACCGGCAGCCAGCTGTCGCTTCATATTTACTGTACAGAGAGGAGAGGTATCGATCTTCTCATCTAACTCTCTCAGAAAGTAATAAGAGAAGACGACTGTATGATGTAGCAGACTGTATGATGCGACCAAAAGGCCCAGGGCAGCTACTAAATGCAACTTGTTTTGTCAATTGAAAGAAATGTGTCAATTAATCCCAATCAAATAAACAGCCACATTCAGTCTCATGCCCAGTGAACTGGACAACGTTGGGGTGAAAGCTGAGTGAGCACCGCTTGAGGACGCGCTTTCATCATTGCGTTCACACCTCGGACCAAAGTTATTAACGCCTCGGATATAAAAAGCTCTGCTCGTACGACTCGTAAGTTTCATGGTTGGATGAGAAGCGGTGATTGCTGAGAGCGTGTACAGGACAGCACAGGACGGGACAGGACAGGCACAGCATGAGCACATCTCCAGGACAGCTGGAGGCCCCAGAGAGCGAGGCATGGGTGCCAGTGAAGCATGTATTAGTAAATCTGACCTAAGCTGCGGATGTCTATGGTGATGTCCACATGGCCGTGCTCTGCGCTATGGTACATGGCCTCTCTCAGGGCCCTCAGTTTGGCCTTTCCTGTTCGCAGGGTCCCTCCGCCGTTGGCCTGCAGTGCCAACCTCTTGTCCCCGGGATCCGAACCCTCGGCAAGGATCTCCTCCAGGGACAGCACGTCCCCCTTTTCCTTCTCCGACTGGGCCAGGAGCTTCCGAAATACATTCCTAGAGGAAAGGAGGTAGAAGATAAAACACAGACAGAATTAAAGGAGAGCAGAGCGATAAAATACAGTGACAGATTGTTTCACGGGCAGGGTAAAAAAAAGCAAATCAAGCTGTGGCGAGGGGCATTAGAAAACTGCAAAACACTAAACGTGACCTGGGGTCAAATAGTAAAAGAGAAGCTGTGAACCAGATGATCGTCGACCGGAAAATAGTTCTAAATTAGGCAAACATGTTCTGTGTTAACGCCACATTAAGCCCATCCAGCGCTCTAGCTCTGATGACACTCATATAGAATATTCCCATGTACTTAATTGAGCACGATTGGGTACTCTGAACCAGTATCACTCACACATGGAGTCAAAATATATGAAGCACGAACTGATTATCTCCTCTGAAAAGAAAAACTTTGCAAAATATGTTGCAAAATAATAATAAAATGTTTTAGTCTACAGGTTCGTAAGTGCTGCTCGCAACATCGCAATGCCCTCATATGAGAACAATGGACTTCAACATGTAACATATATGGTGTGATCACAGCCTGAGGATGCATCACTGCACCATCTGCTTTAGTGAGGAGGGGCTCGTTCAGACCCACGTAAAATAATTTCCTGTTTGATCACTGATAACAAGTCAGTGGGAGGCTCTCTGTCATCACTTGGAAGCGGTTTATAAAACCAGCAGTCCCTCGGGTTTGAGTGTGCATCAATGAGTGAGCACACCAGTATTTTCTCTGGTTGTATCCATGGATCTACACCACATGGCCTTTCTGTGATTGTTAAACATCTCATTCCGTAACCATGGGCATTAATCTGCAGCATTTACAACCTCTACCTCTTCTGGGAAGACTTTTCATCAGATTCTGGAGCCTGGCTGCAAGTATTTGCTCCCATTCAGCCACAAGATTTTGGGTGATAAGTCTTGGCTTGCATTTCAGTTCATCCCAAAGGTGTTGGGAGGGGATGAGTCATATTCCTCTGCACCAAATCCTAAAAAACATTTCTTCATGGATCTGACTATGAGCACAGGGGCATTACTGCAGGAGAGTTCCCAAAACTGTCTTCCAGCAAAGTTAGAAGCACACGATTGTCTAAAATATCATTGCACACTTTAGCTGTAAGACTTCCTTTAACAAAAGCTAACGGGTCAAACCATGAAAAAACCTCAGACCAAAAGAGGTGTCCACATACTGGCCATATAGTGTGCACAGGGTCCATATAAGACAATAGTTAGAGATACACTGCCGCCTTACTGAGGGTTAGATGAGAAGATTGATGTCAGGAATAGCTCTGTGACATATTTAGCTTAGTTTAGCTTTGCTTAGCACAAAGACTGGAAGCAGGGGGAAACAAATAGCTCATCAGAACTAAGTTGTCATATTCACACATTTACTTAGGTAATTTAACACGTAGGAATAAAAATGTTGGTTTAATGAGCAGTTAGCTTACCAACACCTGAACCTAGTGGCTTTTTGTTGTTGTGTATTTTGGTGCACAGATTTGAGCCAATCTTCCAACTAACAGAGTAAAACAGACCTCCGTCTTCTCATGCAACTCTTGGTAAGACTACAAGTGTAATTTGCTAAATGATCACAAAGTCTTCTTTTTATTCCTTGTGTCTTGAGTCACATTTATGAAAAGGTTTAAAAGTGGATAAAAAATAGATATGGTAAAAATGTCATAATATTTGTATATACTGCTGTCTTCTGTTATTCATGATAAAGCTTCGACTACATGACATTTCGACAACAAGCTGTCTTCCTTTGACACAAAGAATTCTCTTTGTGGTTGAAATGTTGTCAAGTCGGTGTAGAATAAAAGAGAAATACAGATGAGATAGCAGTGTGCGGGTAGTTTTTAATCTCTTCGTCCTTTTGTACAGATAATTATTTCCCCTGCTGAAAGAAAAGAGGACTTTTTCACTCCCCTCCCCCCCACAACCAATCCCAATGAGCCTGCTCACGACACGCTGCAGCACAGGCAGCATACTATAATTGATTGTCTTAATAATGCTGCGTTGTGTTGTTGCCTTGCCACTCCACTTCCTGACAGCTCTCACTGCCCTGAATGTTAATGGCTGTTATCTTACTCAGCTTGCTGGGAAATGATGTCAAACCGAAGCCATAAGAGGCGCTGAATAGACTGCAGCGCTTATCGTCGCCTGCTGTCTGACAGCGAAACCTAGATGTCTGCCTCTCAGAGAACCCTGCAGTGTGTGAGGAGGACCAGGGCAGAGTGTGTAAATGGATCAATACTGTGGTAATGGATACACCTCTGCTGGCTGGCACTTGTGTATGTGTCCCTGTGTGTGTGTGTGTGTGTGTGTGTGTGTGATTATGTGTGTGTGATTGCCTGTATTACCTGTGGCCGTGTGATGCTGCCAGGCTGTACGAGTTCATGTCTCCCAGCGGGGCGGAGGAGATGCCGTTCCGACACATGGTCCCGATCATGGGGTCAGCCCCTCTTTCCAAAAGCAAACTCA
The DNA here is from genome assembly GCA_036024295.1 of Nannoperca obscura. NCBI lineage: Eukaryota > Metazoa > Chordata > Actinopteri > Centrarchiformes > Percichthyidae > Nannoperca > Nannoperca obscura. The sequence goes on from JAVQJL010079636.1 coordinate 65,269, forward strand.
CCAACTCAAAGTTACCTAAGCAGGAAGACAAGCGTGTGAACAAAGGGTGAACACACTCAAATACAGCTATGTGGTTACATTTGATTATTTGCAACCATCTAATGTGGATTAGTGGTAACCAAGTACATTTTCAAGTATTGTCCTTAAGTAAGGTACTTTAACTATTCCCATTTAATGTGTACATTTCAGAGGGAAATACTGTACTTCTTACTCCACTACATTTATTTGACAGCTAGGTCAAACTTATACTTTACTTGAGTATTTCCATTTTACTCCACTACATTTCAGAGGGGCATATTGTACTAGTTCTGGTTGCTTTCTACATAAAAACACATACCATGTGATATGATGTATCTTAAATTGGCTCCCCATTGACAAACTACAAAGACTAAAGACTTTTACTTACTGCTCATTTAAAAGCAATTGGAATGTAACCTGAATATCTGGATACTTGCGATGCTTATTAAAGCTTTTACATCCTGTTCAAGTTAATGTGACAGTAAAGTGAAACAGGCTGGAGTCGCAGGATGAGCCCGACCCTCCAGAAAACTTTTCTGTGCTTAGAAAGCCTCTCGCTCAGTGCTGTTCATTAACAAAATTAGCTCTGGGATTGTGGTCTTAATTTCATCTACGTTATTTATTACTAAATGAGTAGGATGTTTAATAGTGTTCATCTGTGTGTTTTCATCACTCGTTACCATGGCAAAGTGGCTGCCTGCATTAAAAAGTAGCGGTGTAGAGATCTTTATTGTAAATGAGAGCAAATTTAAAGGAACAGTTCGACATTTTGGGAAATATGCTTATTCAGAGTTAGTTGAGAAGACACCACTTTTGTATCTGTCAGTTCGGTATGTGGCTGAAGCTAGCAGCCAGTTAGCTGAGCTTAGCATAAAGACGAGAAATAGGTGGAGACAGCTAGCTTAGCTGCTGTCCAAAGGTAACAAAATCCACCTACTAGCATCTCTTAAGATGTTATATCTTATTTGTTTAATCAGTACAGAAATCGAAGTGTAAAAACCGCAATTTGTAGTTTTACAAGTGGTTCTGTGCATGACCATTTCTTGTCTGGGGGCAGTGACTTCCTTGACTTTCCACTGGTTGCCAGGCAACCTCACAATGACGACAAGCCTTCACTACAGTGTTAAAAAAGTGGTAATTAATGAGCTTTAGAGCTACTGTTAGGCAGATTTTGTTACCTTAGTACAAAGCCAGGCTAATTGTTTCCATCTGTTTCCAGTCTTTATGCTAAGCTAACTGGCTGCTAGCTCCAGCCACATACAGTCTTTTTCGCAGCAAGAAAGTGAATACGCATATTTCCCCAAATGTCGAACTGCTCCTTTAAATACATCACGTATTCCAAACTATTCCTTTAGGTGCACATTTGGTTCTGCTGGACCATGTGAGTCACTTTAAAGCCCATTTTGATGGAATAAAAACACCTGCTGCAGGTCCATTCATACTTGGCTGCACAACTACACAGCGACACATTTGTGAGAAGCAGCATTTAACATGGACTGCATTCTTGAATCTCAGATAGTAATTGGAAGTGATGAATTAATTGGATGATTAAAGCAGAGTGAGAATGCCTTCTGGTGCCTTCATGACTCAAGCACGTCATGACTAATCCTTCATACGCTGCGTCGAAAATAAGAATACTCAAACACGCACATCTGGAATCTGAGCGTGAGGAGGAATCCACATCTCTGCTGCCTGTATGTGATTACCTGCCGCAGCTGCCAGCTGAAGCGGGGTCTCTGTGTAGTTCTCCGCCCCATCCTGCAGGGCGCCCTCCACATTCGCTCTATTATCCAGCAACAGCTGTGGTGAGGATGGAGGGAGGTGGAAGGAGAGGGAGGGGGGAGGGGGGGGGGCAAACCAGGAGGGAGGGCAGGGAGGAAGACATTGTGTTACACTCAGGCTTGGCGAGAGGAAAAGCCTCAACCGTTGGAAACCTACACCACCTCATTTAGAGGTTGTCCAAGCTCTGGACACTAAACACACGCCTTGCTGCACTTGCTCATTAGGTTCTGTCTGGGGGGCTCATTGTTGGTGAGGACTTGCCTGAGCTGAGAAAGGAAGACTCAGAATGATTTCTTTTTCTATCCCAAGAAAGAAAGAATAAAAAAAAAACTCTTGATTGCGGTGGTGCAGATTAATAATTGAAAAAAATCCTGAGGGCGACGCTGTTCATCAGGCTTTCAGCCAGTGGCAGTTCATACAATAACTACTGGAATAGAATGTATTATATATAAAAAATGAACTGAACTAAACAAAACAGTGAAATCTGGCATCCCTGATGCTGCGTGTCAGGCTGGCTGAGCTCTGCTCTGTTTAGTTTAGCCTCTGGAAGTTTCTCCCTGCTGCTGTAGGTCCGATCCTCTGGTTCAGTTAAGGTGAAAACAGGGTGCTGGGTGACTCATCTACACATCGTAAGAGCATACATTATTAAAAACAAACTTCATGTACAGAGTTTGTCTTGACCAAGTCCTCTCCGCATAACTGAGATAATCACTGCACAGACAGGACCAAAAACACACGACATTATTATTATTATTATTATTATGATGCACCCGAATAATAATTATCATCATTATATCCTCATTTGGGTGCAAAGGTCAGGGCAAGGGCCACAGGTTAATGGTTACAGGTCATAAACGTCACTACCTGCACGACAGGGACGTGTCCGTGTAACACGGCGAAAGTGAGTGGCGTCCCCTGGCGCGTTTCAGGATAAACTGAGGGGTGCTTGTTTACTGTGCTTGGCACCTGGGAAGTCATAGGTGAAGTTCAGGGAGAGAGATATACAGCCATTAACATTCACAGCTCAGGGCGGGAGATAGGAGGAGGGGGTGGGAGGGAGGAGCGAGAAGCAGTATGCAGGAAGAGAAGTGTAAGCAAAGGAGGGCGGGATGGCAGAGGGAGATTTTCCTCTTGAGTTTCACAGAAAAATCTTGAGCAGCTCGACTCCTACCTCTCAATCCTCGCTCTAAACGTGAGAGCAGTTAGAGTAATGTGCCCGGGCATGGCTCTCTCTGACCACGCTTTGTACCATCTGCCTAGCTCCACCTTTAAATAGTCTTTCATTTCAAAGGGGAATGAAACCGGAGAGAAAACACAGCACTGGCAAAGACTACAAACACCGTGAAAACGGGTGGTGCTGACTCATGAACAAAGCGGCGTCAGAGTGAAATTAAACCGCCATAAAGCCCCGATGCCGTTCTATGATTTTTAAAGTGGCTTTTTCACAGAGTAAATTACAGAAATTGTTTCTAAATATCGCCTGGAGAAGGGCTCTTCCAAACAGATGCTTAATGTAATGTCACATTTTATTGGAGCTCTGATGCTAAACAACAGAGGGCCAGTTGGGATTTTTGTGTTCACTGTGATGAATTTTTAATCACTTGGTAATTTAAGGCGGTTTCAGCACAAACGGAGGGCATCACTGACTGCACTACCTTAAAATATCATGACATGAGGGCAGCATTTTAACAAAACCTATTAAATAGTGTCATGTTCAGTCACTTGTATTCTCACTTGTCCCGGGGGGTTTTTAGCCATGCAGATAGTTTGGGTTCTCCTCAGTACAGTGGAGGTGACTGGAAATTCATTTGTGGTGCTTCGTCATAACACAAAGACCTCGCTCTGGACAGTTTGATGTTTGTTTTACCCCTTTAATCATCTTGTCAGACCCTTCAGATTTATATTGGGGACAACTGATCGACGGCTATGATCTGATACCAGCATGAAGAACTGAAACTGCCAAAATCCAAAGTAAATGACTCAATAAATGTCACATTTTATCAATTAATTAATGCCTTCATTTATTTTTTACATTATCTTTGGTGCATGTAATGGCTTATAAATGTATTAATTGAGTCATTTATTTTGGATCATTGCAGTTTCGGTCCTCTATAAACCAGGACATTGGTTTTGCAAAGAGTGATTGATTTGAGCAGAACAAATCGATTCCCATTTACCTCCATTGTATTTGTGCGATAGCTGGAATCACAGAGCATCTCGGCACATCATCTGCATGGCCAAGAAATGTGCTTCTTGTAATTTGTGTGAATTGACCCTTTAAACACGTATCGATCGGATTAAGCTCCTAGATGATTTATACTGGCGGCGCTTTGCTTGGGAGTCAACACACCTGCACTAAAAATCAATGGAGCAATCACAACAATCAACGATGAGGTTACTGTGGAGGAGGAGAGTCCATGAAGCATTACTATTCTTGAATATTCTTATTGCCACCTAAGATTAAAGCAGCTACACAAACACACACACACACATGGGACACACTGCGGAGAAAAGAGACAGCATTTATAACGATAAGCTTTCACTGTTACTCTTAAAGCTCTTCGATCAACACAGTAAAGAAGTGCATGAAATAAGTTCAGGCTTCATGCACAGTCTGTGGTAGCAAGTCCCACTAAGTGCACACACTTGTACAACAGTGATGCATTATTGATGTGGTATAAAGCAAACTGCAGCTGAGTGTCTACGGTGTAAAAAGTGATAAAGTAACTGCCTGAACTGAGGGACTATCAGCGGATTATTATTGTGTATCAGCGTGGAGACAAACTATCACTATTACTGTGCAGATGATCCTCTTGTACTGCTTATCAGTGCGCTTCGTGTAATAAGCTGCCAGGAGAACACAGAGCATGCAGCAGGTGACGCAGGTGAGACAATGAAGACAGAGAAGGGGGGGAGGGGGTGTAGAGAGCCACACAGAGTGGGTTCATCCTTTTCACTGATACACACAACAAATGTAAACAAACATATTGGACAAAAACAACAACAAAAAAATGTGGAATCAATGTGGCATTTTGACATGATGGCGTCCCATGAACACTGACCTCGCTGTTGATGTCGGCCCCGGCGTCGAGCAGCATCTGGACCATGGCCTCGTCGCCGCGGACGCAGGCGTACATGAGAGGGGTCATTCCCTGCGGGAGGGAGACAGCAGGACGACGGCAGGTTCAGGGTTATTGCTTTAACTGCAATGTTCTTTTGTGGAAAAGAAAAGTGACTCTCCTCTGCATTCATTTGAAAGCTATGAGTTAACAGTCACCTTACTAATGACTAACTAAACTAACGTCCTATAAAACATGATGAATCGTTATAAATGAAAGTTAGAATTATACAGTCATAAATTCTTTCTTACACTCTAAGCACATTATGATCTTTTTGATGCCTGCATGTTCATATGGTCACTTAAAACCTTAACCTCTGTATATTTGTAAATGTGTAATTCTATTTTTTATATATGAGGCTGCTGTTATTTAGTATAATGACAACAAAGATCGTTCATTCACCTGACTATTGTTTAAAGGCGATTAAAAAGTTGTGAACTCATCTTTTAAACCAAACCAAAGGGTCAGTTTCCCATAATAAGTTTTTATTATATTATATTATAATATACAGTGAATAACAAGGCTGGAACCCAATCAGTTATTAAGAAAATACGAAAACTATGACATATCGTGTTACATGTAAGTATGTAAGTAAGTAAGTATTCCTTGTTGTGTGTTCGTTATCAAATTACTTGATTGGAGTGCTCTCCTATTTATAATTTGTCGTTGATCTGTTTCTTGACAATTCAAAGACTATAAAAGTGCCCTCGAGTGTACAGTGTGAGTGGATTCATTATCACAACTAACAAACACCCGTGAAAACGGTAGTGTGACGGCAGATTCTGTGGTCCTTTCTCTTAACCACACCATGAAAAATGGTGTTTCTGTAAGGAGCTCAACACCAGCTGTGCTCGTTAGTTCTTTAAGAAACCAGAAAAATAAAGTGTTTAGTTTTCAAGTTCTTTAAGCAATGTTCTTTAAATACCTTTGTCGTAACCTGTGACGTTCCATATGTGCACGTTGGTTACTAATCAACCCTGTGACTACAGATAGCACTACAACATCCTCCTGTACTCATACATAAACACACAACTCAGATCCCATTCCTTCCCCGTCAATCAGAGATATTTCCAGCGGTTCCTTGCGGGTTTTAATTTTCCAGACATAATCATAACTGCCTCAAAATAACCGTGTCCCTTGGATGAGGGCGACAGCATAGGTGGGCTGCTGAAACGCCCTACATAGCATCTTAAATCTCCACATGCCACCATACGCACAGAGCACTCCCTTGAGTCCCGACACGCCCACACACATTATGCTCCGAGCTGCTGGGCGAAGCTGCACTGCAAAGTGTTATTTCAAAGAAAGAAACATAACAAATGAACTTTACTGTGAGTTCTTCCCATTTATCAGACATTGTTTTAGACGAGCTTCCATAAAACAGACCTCAATCATATGTCTGATCTGGGCCATTATGTTCAACAAGGGCCTTTTACGACTCGCTCATAACACCAGAGCACTTTGTGTTGAAGACTGATATCCCTTTGTGGTGATTCATTCTTAAATATTTCCTGGACACCGATCCGTTTAATCAGCAGACAGTTAAAGAGCGGTGGACGGCGGACCGTGATGATAATTGTGATGGGTTCAAATGCCTCTCAGCCGTGATGGCAGACTTTTACTTTATTGCTTCTGTAGCGCCGTCTGGTCCCGTGCAGCATTTAGCCGGTTTTAAAAGTGAGTAAAAGCCTCACCTTGTGATTTGTGGGAGGACTGCGGAGGAAAAGTGTCAGTCAACACAATTTGTGATACTCAGCAGGACCTATAAATACTGAAAACTAATTCAGCTCTGTTCCAGTCAAATAATCTGGATAAAAATAGAGGTTTATGTTAGAAACTAAAATGGAAAAAAGGGGCTTTGAACAAACAGAAATCCTACAAAGAGTATCTGAGTGGAGACCTGCCAAAAGTTTCTTAATTGAACCTAACCAGGCACGGCTTTCTGACCACGGAAAATCAGATTGCACTATTAGCTTCCACTTAGCAGCGCAAGGAATAACCAATACTTCCATTGACTGGGGAAGGTAAAAAATCCCAGATGACATTAACGCTTGGATGCACTGAGGCTGAGACATCGACCTGAAGCTCAGTCCAGGAAAAGTGTTACAGTCCAAATGGAACAATAAATCATTTCTTTCTTTGTAATGTTTTGGATAAAACAGTAGAGGTGTGACGCAAAGCCACTGTCAGTCTCTGTTTAGTTCAGAAACATATCTGTATTCATGTCTGTGTTTGATTTATATCATGCTTAATTGTTAGAAATTCATAGTTCATTCATCATATTTATGCTTCATAGAATAAAAAAGTCCAGATTGCTTCATTTTCTGTGTTTAGTTTGGCTGTGGCTTAAGTAAAAAATTCAAACTTTCACTAAATTAATCAAATAATAAAGCACGATTTATATTTGAATCCCACTTTAAATAAAAAAATAAGATTGTTAATGCAGTGGAGGGAAGGTCCAGGTGAAAATAAAGCTGGTTTGAAGAAAATCAATTAGACGGTTATTAACAGAAATCGGAAAAGCTCTTTCGGCCATTTTGAATGCACTTTTGAGACGGTCCCCAACAGGCTTTGATGTCCCAATAACATCTGTGCAACATCAGTACACTTTAATCCTGCCCTGCACAACAAATCGGGTGAAAGCTGATAAAATGTTCCTGATGAACTTCACTGAATGAGGGAAATCTCTGGCAATTGGATGACATGCTCGTGTGGTTTTTATAACATTACATTCACTAAATCGATTAGAAAATAATTGACAGATTAATTGACAGTGTAAATGATCATTAGTTGCATCCTTATTATGAGCTAACATCTGAAGTTACGAGGAGTGCCCTTTAAATGGTTTCTGAATGGATTTATAGATGACAGCGGAGATCCTGACACTACTGTAAAGTGTGGCTCCAGCTGATTATTAACTTCATATAATGTATTTGCATTCCTACAAACATCCTTCAACACAGACACAAAAACCAACATGTTCTTGTAAATAATGTGAATTGTGAAAAGTTGTACGATGGCATAAAAATGTAGCACATTGCGTGACTCACAGGGAGCCGCCTGTGCCCAGCGTGTGCGTGAATTGCCAGGTAATACTTGTAGATTCACAATTCATTGTGTCCAACTCTCCACTATTCCTGTGTGGGTGTGTGATGTTAATTGCGTATATATATATGCTGTATATGTTCAGAGTGTGTGTTAGGTGCCGGACCTGTTCGCTCATGCTGTTAATGCCATCGGGCCCCAGCAGGTTCACGGCCTGCTTGACCAGGTCCGTCCGTCCGCAGTTGAGCATCCTGAAGCCCAGATCCTGCAGGAACTTGGCCTCTGTGGAGGCTGCGTCCAGTTTTCTGGTGGCACAGAAACAATCCTCCGCTCTGCAGGTGGAAACAGCAGATCCATTACTGTGATTAAGTGGGAGCTCATAACAGAAATGGATTTTCAGATCTATGGATATACATCTCCTCTGCACACTGAAGGAAACAGCAAATGACTCTGCTTTTCACCGCTTAAATTCTTGGTATAATAAAGTTAACTGCAGCTTTATACGTTTATTTTAAATATTGAGTTGTTTGCAGTCAAAGTTAATTCACTAATGTTTGCATTTGTCAACATTCAATTTTTCTGTGCCTGCTTCTGGTTCTCTACTGTCATTTGGTAAAGTAGCTTTTCTCCAGGTAAGGCTTTCGCTATGACTCATTATCACTCACTCATGACTCCCGGAAAGCCTCTTAATCCAAGCTGCGAGCAGCTGTCACAGCTGACGCTTCCACGGGGCCACAGAGGAACTTTTTCATGATCTCTGTCCAAGTTTATAATAATATCTGACATATGTAAGGAGATGTTAATTGGCTATTCACACCTCGTAGTGTTTTTGTTTATTATTTCTCCGCAAGTATTTGAAATGTGATAAGACTCTCAACCCACTGACACCGACACCAAATCCCTGACTGAGCTGTCGTGTGGCAAATGTTGAAAAGGGCCACGTGACTGCCGTGGTGTGTTCGAGAACGACAGCAGAGAAAGAGGGGGGGGGGGGGGGGGGGGGCTGTGGAGAAAGGGGAGGAACATAAACAGAGAACATTTAAACAAAAGTCAAAAAACCAAAAAAATTAAAAAAAAAACATCA
>JAVQJL010079643.1:0-25988 GCA_036024295.1 Nannoperca obscura
TAAAATAGAAGCGCCCTGTCAGGTTTTAAATCATAACCTTCTGTTTTGGCTGTTGGTCCGGGTCCGTATGGGACGGCGTCGGGGTCCGGACTCGGACCGCGGTCCGCCAGTTGGTGACCTATGATCTATAGCTTACTCACCGTGTCAGAAATCAAACTCAAACTAAGTCCAACAGTCAGTACACCAGACAGTTTAGTTAGTAACTTTACCCTTTATCTTCCTTTTCTCTTCCAAACTAGTTTGGCTGCTTCAGACAGAACCTTGTCTTTCTTGCCCAGGATTGTTCCCAGATCTCAGCAAAGAACTTGTTGAGTTCGATGTTATTATTACCCCAAGAAATATTGGACAAAACTATGAAAATTTTACTCAATTAATCTCTTATTGTCTCTGAGGGTTTCCTGGTGACATACCAATTTACCAGAAGCTGCATTAGTGGAGGTCTTACGGGACTCAAAAAAAGTCCTAGTATCTATCACTGGCCTCGTATTGAGGAAGTGAAACTCAGCTGGCAACCACCCTATCCTCCCAAAATCTCTGTACTACTAATCTTTAAATGTGTCAGTGTCGAAGGGCGAGCACGGAGGTACAACTTTCCCAGTACCTCTGGTTTCCATGGAGAGGCATGACCGAGCTGAGCTGAGGGACTAGAGCTCATGTTACCCATCACCAATGAAACCCTTTCACAAGCCACAACAAGGAAGTAGGACAAAAGAACACATGCATGCACAAGCACATACACAAGTAAACAAAAGCAGCAGTGCTCTGGGACCGTGCTTTGTAATCGCTATAAGAAAGGCAATCATTTGAGTTCACAGTGGAGAACAAATCACAGCATGCAAGAGATCCTAGATTTGTTTGAGGAAGACAACATTAAAGGAATGATTAGAGTTTTGAGTAGAACTGCATTGGAAAAATTAAATTTTTAAGACAGTTTGTGTGTTTCTGCAAAACCCAGTTGAATGGCAGATTTGCCTTAGTGGCACTGTGTCAACCCCGAACATCTGCATCGTCTTAAAGAGCCATCAACTTTAATACTTTGTGGCTACAGTGAAGTTGTAACAGAAAGGTCCACTCTGGAGGTTCTTTTGATGGATATTAACTCTGATGCGTGCTTTGTGGACACATATGCCATTTCAAAACGTTTTCTGTCCTTGAAAGGTTACATCTGCAGCGTCTTGCAAACCCCCTGACCTTTCTTGTTCAGTCTTTTGTATACATACTGTAGTTCCTTTTTGTACATTATGCTGTGTTCAATTGCCCTCACATCACATTTTCCACTCAGGTCAAATCTTGGATATGTCACTCAGTGCGGACGAGTGCCGCTATTATGTTGTGCTACAGCTTTATGTTTCCCTCGCCCCCTGCTCAAACATATGGAAGAAAGTACATGGAGGCTGGGGCAAACATGACGATAGAACATGTCATCCTACTGGGGTTTCCTGCTCTAACACGGGATAATCTTACCCTGGCAACAAGAGGCTGATTGTTTCATAAGGGGGTTTGCAGCACAGCTGGGGCTTGCAGTCACACAAGTCAGGACATTTTGATTCTTCCTTAAAAGCCATGCAATCACTCGCGAGAGAGAAAGGTGATTATGAAGACAGCAGTGGTTAGGGGGAGGATGGCAAAATCACGCACAGTGCTTTCTTCTCTCCTTCCAGGATGGAGGACAGGGGTCCGGCGCGGGGGCTGAGGTTCTGGTCTGAGGTTCTGACTGAGGCTGAGGCAGAGCCCGGCTCCTCAGGAGAACAGCCTCCATCCTGGAAATCCTCCCTCTGGAGGCCTCTGATGGTGGAGGGCTGAATGGGCTCCTCCACTGACGATGTCCAGCTCAACTCCTTTTCCTGCTCCCCTCCTCCTTCATATTCCTGCTCCTCATCCTCATCTTCTAAGCCAGGGACGCGGTGTAGCTTGCCCCGCGTCCCATCGACCAAAGGATCGCCTAGTGGGAGGGCGTCCTCCAGATGCAGGCTCTGGACCTGCCTGGAGAGAGAGACCCTGTCCTGCCCAGTGTCCTCCCCTGGGAGGGTGGGATCTGTCTGCGTTGATCTGTCTAGTGTCGCTGGCCTTGGTCTCTGCTTCAAGGACACTAGGCTTCCTATGTGGCCATTCACATTGGTCACGATGCTGTCTGACAGTTGGCTAGAGATAGTTCAAAGTTTGAGGTCAACACAGAAGAGTCATGAAGGCAATTTACACATCATACATCATATGAACACAACCAGGCGTCTGAACGGACTAGCATGCCTCTGATGTAGCAAGTGAAATAAACCAATGATGGCCCTCATCATCCTTCCTGTAGGTCCATTACCTGGTAGCAGGGTGGTGGATCCCATCGACGGCGGAGCTGGAGGACAGTTTTCTGCTGCTGGTGCAACCATCTGAGCAGCATACTTGGTTCAGCACTCTTGCAGCAGTGGGGTTCACTGAGTGGGATGAAAGTTGACTATCAGCTGGAGAACAGATTTTTTACATTGCCATTTCAGCATTGTCGATAGGAATTTTGTTTGGTGAGCTCACACAAAACAAACAAGAAAAAAGAACTAGGGATCTTAAAGATCAGTATCGGGGCTAAATGTTTTAACTGATCCGTATCAGCTTTATTGAGCAGGAACCTCAGCACGATCCTTTGTTTCATGTCAGCTGTCCCACAGGCGTTGTAGTGTGTCCTGCCACAGCTTAAATGTGTGCAAATATTTTAAATTGGAAAACAAAAGCAGTCCAAAAGCTTGTAATGTCTGCTATGTTAGCATTTCATGAGGCGGTAGTAACAGAGCTGTGCTATGATACAGCACCTAAAAAAATGAACACTCAGTCACACTGTGTGCACTGCAACTGCAACTGCAAATATCGGATTGTGACTCTTTTTTGGCAATTAATCCTTATTTTCACATATATTCACATTATTTGGACATTTTATAGACTAAAAAATGAATTGATTAAAATAATTGGCAGATTAATTGATAGTAATAATCTTTAGTTGCAGCAGTAATCAGGAGCATGAATTACTAAATTGTGCACACAATTATTTATTTGCGTGACACCTGCCAGGCTCTGAACATTAAGGATTTATGGTGTGCCAGAAAATTTTTCACCTGAATCATGGGATTACATTTCTATTTTCAGCTCAGCTCAACAACAGCTTCGCACTGTTAAAGTGATATTGAAGAAAATGTGATGGACTCGTGTGTATCGAATCCAGACCCTATAATAACCTACCGCTTCCAATGGGGCTCCACTAACACTATTAAACCAAGTACATACAAGGCAAAGGAAAGAGCTAAACAAACTCATATTAGGTTCCTTAATTGACAAAACTGAAAAAAGTAAAATGCATAATATTGTGTACATAACTCTTTGTATATGTAATTGTCAAGTGTGGGGGAAGAAACCCACAGTGAAAACACTGGGCAATGTTCTACCATCCAGTGTAGCATGAGGCTTTAGAGTATGCTGTATATTCACCTGCAATGAGCTGCTGCTTGAGTAATGGTAGGAGCTGATCGTGGAGGCGGATCCTGCGCAGAGCGTCAGCCAGTGAGGATTTCAGCAGCGTGATCTCGTCCTCCTGTGCCTGCAGACGCACCTCCATCATGGAAGCTCGGTCTGGGAACTCAGCGCTGCTGCCTGCCGACACGTCATCTACACAGACACCAGAAGGGGGTTTCAGAAAGGGGGCTCAGAAAAGCAGGGCTCGTCGGCTTGAATTAGATTTACAAACTATCAGGATGAATCGGGTTTCATCAGGTTAATTCAAGCTTCGCTGTAAGAACTGCTCGTTCATGACGTTAAAACACAGGTCACATCAATTCACAATAAAGAAAGCTGCCATCTGTGTGGAAGTTGGTCTCGACCGGCTCCATGTGATTGAGTGCCCTGAGATAACTTTGTTATGATATGGCGCTATATAAATAAAATTGAATTGAATTGAATCTACTATTCACAGCCACAGAGCAACACATATTAAACACAAAACATCAAAGCAAATATTAAAACCACTGCTATAAAAAAGCCAAAGAGAACCTTTAGCAGCATGTTATAAACCAGCAGGGAGCTCAGACTTTAACACACGTACAGATGAACTGAATTACTGTCTGCCAACTGGGGCTCAAATCACATGAGAAATGTTTATTAGGTTTCATTTAATTAAAGTAATCAAATAACATAAAGCAGAGGTTCTTAAACTTTTGTGCACCACGGTAACCCTTAATAATAATTTTTGTTTTCTGCAACACCCCTCTGTTTATCTATATGGGACAGTTATTTTCCCTCCTATTTATTTTATACAGTTTTTCAGTCTGCCAAAACAGTGTTTCAAAAAATTATATATATATATATATAGTTACTGTATACCTTTGTTGTACAGTAAAGAAATCCTTAATACACCACAGCCTAAAGCAAAAATATGTTTTCACTGCAGGTGAAACTGAGGTCTAGGCTCTACAAGTAAGGCAGGTCCCCTTTTGTATGTCAAGATGTGATGAACTGAATATGTGATGCAACTTGATGTTGACTTTTTGATCATAATAAATCAGTCCTAAGAGACAGCGGGCGAGGAACTGTGAAGTCTGGCTGGTAGACTGTGACACTGGCTTACTAAACAGGTAGTTACAAGTATTGTAAAGCACTTCACAATAAAAAGGTAAAAACACAAACATTGCGTTTAGAGTATGTTAGGATTTACTTCCTGTCATTGTTTTTTTCCTGCCTGTTTGACTGTTTCACCTGTCTCTTTACTCACCTGTTCCTCATGTGTGTGCTTGTTTCTACAGCCCGGTTGTTCCCTTGTCTAGTTGTCTTAGCTATCACCAGTCAAGCCCCCCCACATCATCTGCAGGTTGTATCTGAATCCTGTAAGACCTTTTGTCTGTTTTTGGACCATTGCCTTTGCCTGCCCCTTGTCCTGTTGGTGTTACTGCCTTTATCCTTCTGCTTGTATTTTTGACCTCCTTCTGCCTATTCCTTGTCTGTGCCGCTGCCTACCACTCAGGTTCGATTCTTCTTATCTGAACCTGCAAGTAAAGCATTTTTTGGAACATTACCTTTGCTTTTGTGTGATCCTTGCTCTTCGCTCTCTGTCTGGTGGTTTACACATTTCTTGGTTTTTCTCTTTGGATGAGAGTATGAAATCAACCAATTTTAGCTGACACAAAAAGACACCAGCAACCTTTCCAACACACACTAACCTTTCCAAACTAAAAGACTTTTTCCACCACTCTGTCTTTTTTGGATCAAATCATTTGTGTCAACCCAACTGATGGAAACACAATGACACTGCATACATACTAACAATTCTGTAATAATGACTAAAAGGATAACAAAAATGTTCTGGTTCGTTAAGTAATTCTAGTGCCATTCGTGTGTGTGTGTGTGTGTGTGTGTGTGTGTGTGTGTGTGTGTGTGTTTGTGTGTAGTTGTAAACCATCGTAGTGAGGACATTATTTTCATTATCAACTAATCTGCCAATTATTTTCACGATTAATTGAGGTCCTCACAAGTATGGAATAAGTATGGTGTTTTCAGCCATGCTGTACATTTGGATGGGGCATTACTGATGTTTAGAGCACTGAGTGTCCAAAGCCATTCAAAGACTCTATTGTGTGCTGAGTTCTGGTTGAAAAAGTGTGTGTGCATGTGAATGTGTGGAATGCCTCCTCCTTCTGTTCTTGTGTCACAGGATGGAACAAAGCTGTGCATGGCGAGCGTCAGGAGGATATTTTCCCGCTGCAGCTCAAGTCAGCTGTGTTTGGTGGGTAGTTTTCAAGATTACTCAGCCACTTGATTCTCACTCAGCCATTTTAAGTGGGTTTTCTTGCATTGCGACCCGACAAAAATGTAGTGTTAATTGACCAAGAAGTGAGGAGGAGAGGAAATGGTTTAACCACTCAGAAATAAGTAGGTAAGAGGTTCTCAGACACCACTCCTCGATTTTAGCAAAGGCTAAGAGTTTTGAGCCACATCCTGGAGTTACACAGTGCCAGTAATTGTAGTCTAAAGCTCCATTTCCACATAGATCTAAATTCTCTGACATTCTCTGATTCTCTGGGAACAAAAGCGGCAACATAGCCAGGTAAAGCACAGGCTATGATGAGATCATAAATTCTCAAATTGTGGTCGGGCCATTATTTACCTCAGCTGCAGACAGGACCAGGCCTTTATTAGAAACAGGCTTCTATTTCTATTTTCCCAGTCAGAAGCCTCCAGTCACTTCTGGTTGGACACTTTTTCAATCTCTGTCAGGTTACCGTCAAGTTATAGAAGGCTTTTAATTTGAAACATCTGCATGAAGCATTTCTTCATATTGACAGTAATGTAGTGACACCACTGAAATGTAACACTCAAAAACTGACTCAGTAATGTCAGATATATAGCAATATCTATTCAAAGTTTGCTAACATTGGCTAACATTAGCTACCAACAGCTACTGATCATAACAGACCAAGTAAGGCTGTAGCAGCAAAAAGTGTACTGAATTGAGAAAGGGTGTCTTTGATTGCTTAGGAGTTTAGCTTTTCAATTGTATCAAGAAACATTAGTTATTTCTTCTTTCAAAGTTACAGGGTTGAAGAAAAAAACAAACACATTAGATTCTTATCTAAAAATATGTTTTTGTATGTTGTTAATTACATTATGTTGATGGAACAAGAAAGACTGACCTCAACTGTAGCCACTCAAGTTAAAAGCTGGCTCAAGCTTAGTATTTTGAGTGTGTTCACACTGGTAAGTATAGCCTAATGCAGTGCACTGTGAGTACCCAGATGATGTACCCCAAACAGACAGAAAGTTTAGTGTGGAATGCTGCACAATTCTCACCCTCAGCGGTCGCCATCTTGGCTACGTAGAAGAAAGGGAGGACCACCAGCGTAGGAAAATGGCGGCCACGATAGTTACGGCTAAAAGTAAAAGTGCGTTCATTTTTATTCATTTGAAATATAAATCAATTTAAGTCAAGTGAGCAAATAAGATGGCAGATATGTTGGCGTGCAACAATAAAATGTTGGCGATAATGCTGCGCCTACCTGCAAGACAAAAAAGAAGAAGCAGCCAAAGGTTGCGATCATCATTCGATTCGATTTGAGACAACACTGCCTGTCAAAATAAACACACTACACAAGTCAGTACATAGGGTACACAGTGTACTGCATGTAAGTGTACTAAATTAAGTGTTGAACTCGGCTGCTCACATGAGACGTGCCACAAACTGAGAGAGAGGGAGACCTTCAAACCTTTTCCACCCCTGCACAGCTGGCCAACCACTGCATGAAGTAGGTGTGAATGTCAAGATGATTGGTTTTGGAAAGTAACAGAAACGGACGGACAGGGTCACCAGAAGAAGAACACAAGTAAATGGTTTGGCACAGTGCACTGAAGAACGAGCCTAAAACTAGTGCCCCTTCCATTTATTCAATCAACAATTGGTTTCGACTCAAAAATGGATTCTGAATTGAATCATTGCAATCATAATCGAATCACGAGATTCCCACGGTCCCGTGTTACTCGGTCTTGCTATAAAGTTTCACACAGCCACAAACTGAAATCACACTGAAGATGTAGTTGTAGTCGAGACCAAAGCAGGCTATGATTTATTTAGTTCAAACTGCCTCATATAAACACAGCAAAAGTGTTAAACACAAAGTCTCACAGTGAAGTCATTCACAGCTCAGCTTTGATGGGGGGGTTACAGAGAATGATGTGTCACTTAACTGAACTGCACTCAAAGGGTTTATGGTGCGGTCCGACCATAGAGGAGTTGACAAAGTAACAGTTGGATAAAAGCATTAGGTGGACCCAGTTGAAATAGTGGAAGGGGATGACCTCTACACCACTACATGATAACTCATAACCATAAAATCAAATCCTGAAGTTAGTCTGTGTTGTGCTTTCACCACAAGTGGAAAGTTTGAAAATCCAAAAATCCAATGCCTGGCAATGATATGGACTCCCATTGTGAAAGGGGCTTATATAAAACCGCCGGTACTTAAGAACTGTAGCGGGGCGGGGCTCCCAGTCACAGCCAGCACGCTGAGTAACCCACGGATCTCTGCAGGGCGGGAAAGGCTGTCGTATTACAGGTCTTTGCAGACCAGGAATGATTTCTATGATCACCTGATCCTCCTGCTATTTTCTCAGCCCTGATGTCCAAGATCAAATCTTCAAGTTTCCTTCATGCTCTAAACGTGACTCATCACTGCAAGACAAACATTTTCCAAGAAGCTACACCAACCCTGGTCTGCACTTGGCAGGCTTCCAATCTCTACTGCTTCAATGTGCTATTTCAATTCATTGTTGTTAAATCATGTTACCTTTTATTTCACTTTGTCTCAACTTGTCTCTTCCATGGCAGTTAGTGATTTATTCATTTCCCCAGCATGTCAACTGTGATCACACACAAATGATTTTGTGTGTGATTTTGTTTTGCTAGCTAGCCAACTACGTTGAAGCTGAATTAATTTGGTGCACAATGTTGACTACAGAGAAAAGCTCTGGTTCTCATTCTTAAGGACTGACCCCAATAGATTACTTTTACATCTATGTAGATGTCATCATGGTCTGCCAACAAACTCACTGCAGCTCATAAAATACCTGGATGAAGCATTATATTGTCTACCTATATAAGCCAAAAATGAACAATCCACCGACTACAGTAAGCAGACCCAAAAGAACATTTAATGGAGCTGGGTTTGGTTTCACTGCAAGCTACTTAAGATAGCTTGAAAGCTAGCTCACATCAAAAGTGTTGCAGCATGGAAACACATACTGCTTTGGGGTTTTAACACCTCCATAAAACACACACGAACAGCATTATGGGTAGATTTGTGCAAGGTATACAAAACAAGATTACATATAGAATATTGTAGTGATTTGCTATCACTGCTGGGGTCATTCTGTTTTTTTAACACATTAACATAAACAAGTAATTTAACCATTTTAAATAGGGATGCCAAAATATATGGCAATTCAATATATTGTGATCGAATAGTACTATTAGTAATAGTAATAGTGTTGTACAGTTATAGTCACAAGCTAGCCCCACTTTAAATCCTATTGTATAAACTTCCCCTAGCCCATTCCATACTTTGTACTGCAGAGGAACGTTAACAGACAAGATGAAGAGTATGTGTAAGTTGTGCATGAAGATAATGTCCTACATGATGGCTAACACCACCAACATAAACACTCATTTTCAGTGCTAACAGAAAGAGACAATGGACACACTGGAAACACTGCTGTGGGTCCAAACTAAAGTGAAGAAATCATGTGCCACCCCTCTACCACAAACAATGAAACAATAAAAGTGGTGCAGCAGCTATTCTGCATAGTGTTGTAGAATAAAAGTGTTAGAGGCTTGCCCACAATGACGAAGCCCTATTTGTACTAATGATATGTTATACAGTAATTACAAGTTATATCCAGCCAAGCCAAATGACACTGTGCTTATTAACTCAGTACATTAAGCACAGCCCTACATTGCTGTCAAGATTATATGTTTTAGTGCATACTATGACTTATGATATACTACTATAAATTTCTACTACTACTATAAAAGCCCACAGTCAATAAATGAAAACAGAAAGTAAAACTGTGAAATGTAAATTTAACCCTGCCAGATGCACACAGTTTCCCTGGAGCTGCTCGCTGTATGGTGACTGTCAACACCAGGAGAGGTCAGCGCCTTTGCCAACTGAGTGATGAAAAAGCAGCCAGAGGCTTCGTGGAGGTTTTGACATGTGAGGATTATGATTCGCTGTGGCCTTTCAAGATGGTTGCCTTTGTAGCAGTTTCACTGGAAGAGGTATTTCATCATCAGTGCTGTTGCAAAATGCCTGGAGCTGATCCAACTCGGCAGTAGAGGAAATGTTCCTTCAACAATTAGGTCTGCTTGGAAATCCTGTAGTACACAGAACACATCACTATACACTACGCTCTATCAGTTGGATGTTAGGTGTGATATGGAGCCATGGAACCTGTTTTCAACACTGATCTCAGGTCAAAGCGCCTCTCATCACACAGATTTGGGCCCATATTTATCAAACTTCTAAGAATTAAACTTAGGTGTAAAAACGTTCTTTGCTGAGTATTTATCAAGCAACTTCAACTCCTACTTACAGCAAAGTGTAGGAATAACATTTGAAAGCAACTCTCAAGTGATCACATTATTAGTAATATGTATACTGTTACTATTATAATTGTTAATTCTTTTTTAAAAGCCTGGCCTCTCACCTGACTTGCGTGATACAGATTTCCCTTCAGACGGTTCACATCCCTGATCTATCAGAGTAAAAGCCTGTATAGAAACCTAGCGCAGGAAAAAGAAAGTGTTTGATGAAGTGACACAAGCAACTTAATTTGAATTTCCTTTGAGAGCAAACAAACAATGCCTGCACAAACATGTACAAAAAAGAGAAAAAAGAACCAGCTGGTTCATCTTTTCATGTTTGGTTCTGTTTGCTCACATGTGCAATGCAGACTCATATTCTCTAACAATAAACAAACATTTTCTCCCCCAATACTGGTACCCAAACAGGATATCTGAGGATACTGAGTACTGATACATTAACAGTGATCTTTTTTCTGCAAACCTCTCTGCGTGGGACTGATGTGGGTCTATCGTCTGACGATGATTCAGTCTCTGGGGCAACAGCTAATGTTTCTGGGCTTCCGCAGTAGCCGGCAGATGTTTGGATAACGGTTTAAGTTGAATCCAGGCCAAGACTTCCTCTTCCGTGCGCCTGTCATTGTTTACGGCACGATTAGACATCTTGGAACCCATTGGCTATTGTCTGATGGCGATTTGAATGCTTTGAATGCGGATACATTTTTTAAAAGCTCGTTAGATTGTCGGATGATAGCTGATGGGTTTCAGATTGCATTTAACCAATGTGGACTACAAAACCAGAAAGCTTCCCAATCTTGTCCCTTGCCTACAGTCTACATGTAAAAGTCTTTGAAAATTATATGAATGAAAGATTAACTGGGAGAATGCAACTCTTGAAATTGACGTGACGTGATCAGCTAGAGTGAAGACGTGTGTTACTCTGTGAGTTGTGGAACTACAGAAAGACTCGCAGTTGTACATCAGTGTTATAGAGTGGAGGTTCTTCCTTCACAAACAATCCTCCTCAATCCTGAATATAGACACCGGTTTGCTATTCCTTTAAATTACAGATTACATGCACACACATCTTAGAATTATGGTGGAGATACCCTCCTGTGCCCTGAGATAACTATAAATAAATTGAATTGAATACCTGATAACACAGGATCTTGTGGAAGGCCCTACTTCCGCCTGTGCAGACATTAAAAGAAAGTGGCTAGAGCTTTAATAGCATCCTAAACCCTCTTCACTAAACACTACCTGATGATAAACAATTAAAACATTCCAACCCTCCTTTGGTGAGGCCATTGCTGAAACGTGGACGGAAATGGCAGAGAAAAGTAGAAACACATGCTGAAAGCTCATTCCCACCGCAGGCCTCCTTCTTCTGAAGGGAAAAAGACCCTCCATCAGTCAACAAGGAGAATTAAACACTCAACATCATTAGCAAATAAACACTCAGACAGTGATGGATGGACACATTACTGTTAAAGCTTTATTGTCAGCAATTCCTCCTCTAGAAATCATGTTCTCACTTTGTACTTGGCTCATGCATGGTCACAGATATTGAGATTTCAAAATACTTGTGGTACTTGTGGGAGATGTGTTTAGTAACATACACAAACTGCACTACACTACCAAACAGAGCTTAAAAAGGACCACGTTTGTTGTGATATCTCCATACGGTGTGGCCTGAAACACTCAGATCCCAGTGGAAAACAACGCAGAACCTACACCTTACAGGTTATTACAGGTCCGGGTTATCGGGAGATCCAGGTCACACCATGTTAACTTCTCATAGTGGAAAACAGCTTACGGACTTGTCAGCAAAGGGAGAAATTCAGATACCTTTTCATCAGTTTGGGAGATTCTCGCTCGAGAAGTGACCTTCCAAAGTTTGCTGCTCTGTCATCCGTGTGAGCTTGCTATACTGTCTATAGCACAGTAGCACACGTTTTCCCACCTTGTGAAATGCTATAGTGGCAAATGTTGCATGTAGCTCCTGGATTCCCACAATTTTCAACATTATAGCACACTGCACACATGTTTTCATTACAGTAAATTGAAGCTCAGTCAGCCAACTCACATGGAAGTGATTATCATGAGAATTTAGAATATGTACAGCATTGATATTTTGATGTCTAGGCTCTGACCTTGTCAGCTCAGCACAGCAGGGAGTTGGAAGTGACAATACCAACTTCCCCCTTGGGGAGGGTAGACTGGGTGGAGGTGGGGCTTGGAGCAGCAATGGCAACGTTAGCAGCAGCAACAGCATAGCTTTCAGGTGAGGTGTGGCAGAAGGCATGCAGCAACAGAGTGAGCAGAGAGCTGGAGGTTTATGTACACCACCATGATTAAAAGGGTGCGTTTGATTTGATTATAATATGCCCAGCTTGAGAAATCTCTACACATAACTCTCCCCAAAACCACAAGAAATTTGTACATTTCTGATTATGTACTGATTAAACAAACAACATACAACGTGTTATCTAGTGAGCTTTAGATGTGTTGGTAGGTGTATTTTTTTAAACTTTGTACAAAGCCAGGCTAGCTGTTTCCCTCTGCTTCCAGTCTTTGTGCTAAGCTAAGCTAATCACTTCATCTCTGTACTTAACACATAGACATGAGATTAATATCTTCTCATCTTACTCTCAGAAACAAAGTGCATAAATGTATTCCCCAAATTGTTGCACGTCCTGGAGGCTCTGAAGGACAGACTATCCCGACTGTAGCCTGGACAGAAAGCAAGCTCTCAGGCTGAACTCCCACCAGCTGGCTGCAGTGTTATGGACTGTTGAAACCTGAAGACCATTTACCTTCTATCTGCCACACACACACAGCCTGATAAAAGATAGGAGGTACTGTATGCTGGAGACTGGCCAGGAAAACAAATAAGCTCGGTGTGTACACACCCACAATTGCACAAAATGATGCGGGCAGTAACCACAGCAGGATGCTAACCTAGATAGCTGAGGAAAGCGAAGACAGGGCTCACGATTACGACACCTGTAACCATGGTCACAGTACACATCAAAGATGGAGACAGCTGTATCCTCAAAATGCTAAAATCTCAGTGACAAACACTTGAGCAAATTGTTCTAAATGACAAGCAATAAAATGAACACTGCTTTGGATGAAGGCTAACTGCATACAGTACTTTGAATTTATTGAATTCACATGGATAAGAAACCTGAGAGGAAAGTGGGCTCGTTGCCAGGGCCTTGTTATTGCCTAGTGATGACAGAAGTTTCCAGGTGTAAAGTCTGTGCCGTGGGTGGAGAAACTGGTATCTGTCACACTGATGGAATCATGTCTGTCCTCACTATATGATGCTGGTCCAGAAATGGTTATATTTCTCAAGAAGCCCGGTCTCTTCCAGTTCTGAGGGACTGACCCCTGAAACTGAGATTCACTGTTCATATTTAACATAACTGGAACGTTTTCTACCAGCAGACTCAGCTGTAAACGGCGGAAATATCTGGACGCGACATCTCACTGTCTGCATCTGGTCAAATCTCTACAGGAAGGTAATCCAAACAGGAAGTTGAAGTTTTCTCTAAAGGCACTGTTTATTACTAAATATGCCCTCAGGGGAAGAACCTATTAACTGTCCCCAACCAGTCTGGGTCCATCTGCTTCTCCTGCTCACACATATAAATACCAAACTGCCAATAAATGTAGAACTTCAAGAACACAAGCGGGTCCCAAAGCACCTAGATATTTTATTCAACACAAAACACATCAGAAATGTTTCTGAGTTCTGTTTCTGTGGGTCTATAATGGGGAAAACCCAGTTTGGAGGCACCACACCCACATCTGCTGTAAAAGATCTGTTTTTGGCAGTGGGGTCCTGTACTGTAGCAGGCTGCTTTAATACATGGACTAGATGAATGGAGTGTTTTATTGTCTGGGGTTACTGGTAGTGGCAGTGGTAATGTAAACGTGAAATATTTTTGAAGGTCCATCACTCAAGCATCCAAATAAAAATAGAATATTAAAGAGTCTTTTCGCTATCTTGAATATCTCATCTTGTCAATTTCTGTGCTTTTTCTGTGAAAGTGCATGTTTGGACGGTCACAGTCCTCCTTTCAGACTGTGTTGTTGGAAAATTCACATCAGACCTATAACACATTCTCTCCAATGAACCCAAGTGATCCACTGGCATAAATAATATTCACGCGCTGCCGTGCTGTCTTTAAAGAAGAGCATGTCCTCATATGAGGTGCACTGAGGCAAAAAAACAATGCACAGAATGAAATGTTGTGAGCTTAATAATAATGAGTGAAACCAAACATCCGTTCATCTCATAGCAAACATTAAATCATTTAGATGTCTGTAATTGGTAAAAAAAAAAAAAAAAAAGAGAGAATAAAAGAAAAACATTTATATAAACAGATTTTCATCTGATGTAAGTTTGTTCTACTTCTATTATCAATAATTACAACAAGTTCACATCTTAGTTCACTGGCTAGGGTACAAAATGTCACTCTTTGATACCATATACAGTAGGTGATCTATGAAGGTCCTGACAATTTGGCTATAGAGTGCTGCAGGGATGATCTATTTGTGTAGGCCAACCTGGAAATTAGCATTGCCCTGGTACACAAAGCCAATAGGATTTTTCCATTACATTTTGGATTAGTGCAAAACTGCTAACAGTGAAAGTGTAAAGTAAAGATTTTACTGTAACCACCTCACTAGAGTAGGTGGATCTTGTCCCTCAGTTATGGGCTCACTAAAATCAAAAAGGTTCATCTGCTTGGGAGCATGAATGCACTAGGCAGATTTAATTACAATATAACAGACAAACAGACTAAAGCTGCATTTATAGTTGACAAGAGTCCCGTCGTAGGTACCAGCTCAAATCAAATCAGTCAATGACTAGAGGACAATACTGGTCTAATAACAGTACATTTATACAGTCATTACAGACTAACCGCAACACAAACACACATTAACACGATAGCAGTTACCATTTGATACGGTGGAGAATACCAGCATCTACACACACACACACACACACACACACATCTGCACGCATGATTGCTTTCCTGCTCTGCTGTGAGAGTCTGCTTTTCTTGTTTTCATTTTTTCAGTTACAAGCCAAGATTGTGTGTGACTCATAGCTGTTTGGCAACAGCTCAGGGGAAGCAGGAATTCGATCTGCATTAAATTCACAGCAACAGCACTGGAATTCTGGTTACTATTAAGACTTCAGCAGACCATACAACTACTGGGTTTATTAGCAGGGAAATCTAAAATGACTATGAAAATGCACATTATGTCACTCTTTGTGGCATTTTTGGTTAGCAGTCCAATGTTTTCATGTCCTCTAAGTGCTTCTCTATGTGCTACTTTCCACTGCAGGCATTGGCATCCGACATTCCTGCCTACAAAGTACCAGCATGCAGAAGAACTGGCAGGAAATGATGCATGAATGCATGCATGCATCGCAAACATGGTAGACAAGGGACAATCTTGAGGCCACCTCTTGTACAGCCTTTATTATTTTGGTATAATTTGAGCTTACATTAGGTTCATGCCTAATTTAATTTATACCTAATCAACAGTCCCCATAAAATGAAGGGCAGGATTCAGGCTGCTAGCAGGCTTCTCATTATCCACTGTAAACAATTAACATTCATTTCATGAGCCAAACTATGAAACTGTTTAACAACCAGATTGCATCTTTTGTCCAACCAACAGTGCAAAACCCACAGACTCTTCATTTACTGTCAGAAAGGACAAAGAAAAGCAGCGAATTCACACGTTAAAGAAGCTGGCTGACATTTTTGTATCTTACTATGAGCGATGGCCTTAAAACTGCCTCAGATATTTCACATGAGAGTTTTTTGTATTTGTGTTTTATCTCTCCGCTCCTCTTACTGATTTAAAAAGGGTGGGGCTCAGGTGGAAAAAGGTGATGTCATTCCAATAGCTTTGTGACAAATAATTCAATTATGGTTGAGGTAATTAAGAAAAATGAATGGGTTCCGTTAGTTTGATGCTGGTGAATCACACCTCTTATGTAAGTGAGTGCAAGGTCTCGGAGAGTTTGGCGGTATTCTGATGAAAAGCCACAAGTATCCAATGATCCAAAAGAAGAAAAAGCAGAAGAATTTGATTCCAAAGCTGGGAATACAAATCCTCTATTTGATTTTCACTTTTCTGAACGGCTCAGGGTCATTCCAGGTCTTGTGGGATGTTGGCTGCCTGACAGCTGCACAGCCACACACTCTTGGACTGATGGGAGTCTTTTGTCTCTGTGCACAGCTACAGTCTTTCTTGTCCAACTGGTTGTAGCACGAGTTTACAAAAACTCCCCTTTTCATCCAGCTTGATTAGAGCCAGAAGTAGAGTGGAAGCAGCAGATATAATTAGCTTAGCATGCGTTGCTGTTTTGCTTTCTATCCACAGTAAATCTGTTTGTAATCTGGGTTACCACCTCTTCTTGAAATGTGGCTTTTTATGTATCAAAGACCTAAAAATGAAAGATACTTTCTTTATTTGCATGTAGTGTCTGGTAAAATATCAGCAGGAGCCTTCAACAACCACACGTATCTCTTGTAGCAGCTGGTTGACAATAACATGCAAGATATTCTCACAGTGTCCACCCACTCATTCTCTCTACCTCTCACCTAAGGGTTCTGCATAATGACCTCAACCACCTACAGACAGTTTGTCCCAAAGCGCACCGCTCGCTGCTGTGTGTTCTCAGCTTTGATATTGGCGCCTCGACACCGCTCAACATCCTGTACGCCCCTGCACCAGTGTCAGAGAAGTGAAACGAAGAGCAGCATCGTCTCTCAGAAACACTTTCTCTTCCCACACTACACGAGAGTGTAACTGAGTGGATGGCTGAGTCGTGCTTCAGCATAGTTACCACTTGATAATATGACGATACTTGGATGTATTGCCATTCTACTATTCAATATTACGATATATTGGAATTTGTGTTTTCTGTTATGACCCAACAAAAGCTGGTTAAAAGTTGAGTCATACACCTCTAAAGTCTGTATATCATGAGTTATATTTCCAAAAACAATACATCTCACATCTCAGTTGTATTTCAGCTTCATCACTGCTGTACTGTGTAGAAAAGAGGTGAATATGTGTTTGACAAAGTTGCAATAAATATTGGAATTTTACAAGTCAAGAAAAACCTTTCTGGATTTATTTTACTCTATTATTATTATTATTATTATCGTTTGGCACATATTAATCCAGTCTCTATTCCATCTTTTTATTACAGAAAAGGCCACTAACTCTTGCTGGAATGCTACCCTGGACTTGTTAAACATATCAGACATCAATAAACTTCAAAAAAGGTACAACTGACTTCCCATTTCCTTTCCCAGTTTCTTTGTTAGTAGGTCTGAGATCCAGCTGATCTTCTGTATAATCACTTCTGCAGTACTAGCCGTGGCCAGATTTCAGTTAGGTACAGAGGTCCAGTTATATGGAACAGCTTGTCTGCTTCACTTTGCAGGCTCTCTTCATTTCAGTGAATCCATTTCTCCCCCACCCTCAGTAAACATTCAGCATCAGACAAAGTGAATGCAAAGCAGCAGAGGCCTGCACTAGAAGCTGCACTTCATATCTTTACATTAATGCTGGACAAAATAAAGAAGCTTCACTCCCTAACAACTGCAAGTGGACTCTCTCTGGCACAGTGTGTCAATTTCATATCATCTTATCAATACTTGAAGCTTATTAACTTTATTCTTTTGAACCAGGACGTTCAATCCTTGCATCAAGTAGCTCTTAAAAATGAGCTAGCTTTAAAATTCTAGTCATTTCAGTGTGTCCATATTTAATCAACATTCAGGGAGTATTGGATATTTATTAACTCACAGCGGGCTTGGGGCTAAACAGAACTTGATCAGAATATCCCTGCAGCAATCATCTCAAGTCTCTAAATCTTATGAAAGAGCAAAACTAAATCACTGATCTGTATTTTTCATTCCTATCTTCTGGAAGTCAGAAGCCCGACTCTCAAGTGACAGATATTAGCGCTTCCTGCTAGCCCTGTGTCAAAATCTTGTTTATAAGTTACTACTAAGTTTATAAACTACTAGCAGCTACGAACGTGATTTAAGGTTCAAAGTGTTATTGGTCACATGCAGTCACACATGTTTAACAGCAGTGAAAAGGTTTTTCTGGGAGGAGCCCAGACTGTGCTGAATAAAAATCTGCAGTTTATTACTTGAGGTGCGACAACTACAACTGTTGATTCAAAAATAACCATGGCGGCTGCTAAAGAGGTCAGTGTAGACGCTGCTATAGTATAATATAGCTGCTAAGTATCAGATCTTTTCTACATGGACAACATGTTTTGGTTCTTCTCCCGACTGGCTGCAGCTCTCCTGCTACGTCACATGGTTCATTGGTCTGATTGGTTGAAGTTAGCTAGCGATAAATAGTGATTTCTTGAAAGTGCCTGCTCTTTTCCAAACAGTTTCCAAGGACGACTTCTCTACTGGTTCAAGTAACAAACCATCTGGCAAGTCAGGTTAGGGTGCAGGGGCCCAGCAAAAATATTTTGCCCCGGGGCCCTCCAAACAGGTTAATCCAGCCACGGTGAACATTTCTTTAAGTAAAAGACTTCAATCAAAAAAAAGGACAATCAATTCTCATTTTATTTACTAACAGCAGTCAAGCTTCTTAATTTAGATTCTCAGTAGACAGAAATTCTAAATTGTAGTATGTAGTAACCACACAACCGTTTTAGAGGATAAAAGCATCTAAAAATAGCCAGAGGGGATGTGTCACAGGCAAACCTCATTCCCTAAAGTAAGATACACGTGTGTCTTCCTCTGATGGCAACTGCCAAACCTGCTCAGATTCCCAGAGGAAGAGTCCGAGTGTGAGATAGTGGCAGGGGGGCTTTTGTTTCTGTTTAGGGAAAAGGCTGTAGAAACCCCCTTTTTGAAGAAACATATGTATATAGTAACACAAGGAATTGTAACGTTTCTGTGCTTGTGAGTATGTGGTAACAGGTTATTAAATGTCTGAGTAGGAGGAGCACGGACAGGTCTGTTAACTGGATCTGCACTGAGAGAGACAGCTGCAGACGACATCTCCTGCCTTGGGCCCTCTCCGTGGCCAAAGAGCAGTTTTGTCTTGAAATATGTCTTTAGTATTTTCCTATATTGGGAAAGAAATGTATTTTTGGCAAACCATTTGTTTTTTTTGGTCAAACATTTATTTTGAGCTCTGGAAATATCTGCAAGAGACTCCACTATTGTCTAAATAAAATGTTGCCTGAGAATCCTTTTCATGTGCCTGGCTTCTGGGCCAGCTCTCACAGGATGCTACGCAGCGCTGGCAGCAGGTCAACATACTGTCGCAGATTTGACAGTCATATCTTGCAGGAGCAGACACAAACATTGTGGAAGACAAACAGATAACAAAAACAGTGAGCTAGTCTGTTTACTGCTGCTGGAACACAAATCCCTCACGTGTGATGATCTCACTGAGTGAGCAGTGATGGGGTTTGTAGTTTCTGGTTTAATAAGCGGAGTTTAACGAACACTTGTATTTGTTCTTTCTTATTTATAGGTCTGGCAGCTGAGAAGTTCTAATGGAACTTCATACAAAGAGGACAGGGCTGGTTATTATTTGAAATGTTTTGATCTAGTAGTGTTGAGATTCTCTACTGGTACCAAAATTGTGTTTTCTAACAAAGTCCCTTTTCATTCGACAAAATAAGTCAAGGAACACGTTGATTGTCAATCACATTCAAATTAAATGTAGCATGAAGTCTAAAGCTATCAACTAACTGATTAAAGAATAAGTAAACAGAACTATGAATCTGATCTGACATATGATGCCAGCTTTCTGTTGACACTGTGCTACAGACACATTTGGGTCAGTACCAAGAGGGTTTGATCCCGAGCCCTCAGAGACAGAAACAGTGACCGTCAGCACACCGGCTCTTCTGAAGACAAGACAACATTCAGGGGAACATACTGAAACAGCTGCCATCTGCTGATGCAACTTCCTGCTGATCTGTGCACAACTTACACTATGTCCCAAATATGTTTGTTACAGTGAACAAAGGACAACATTAAAGGATCACTCTGTTGTGTCTGACTGTCTGAGAACAAACAGTCCAACAAGTCTGACAATCAGACAAACTGGAAAGTTGTGTTCATACTAAATACAATAGATTTTTCAGTGTACGGTTGGACTGTGGACACTATTGTCCCACAATGCAATGCACAAAAGAAAAGCCACTCACACCTGCAAAACATTAACAAGTGTAAATAAATAAGTATTAAATCTTTATAACAATACTTTGCTTACTCTCAGTAAAGTTGAATTGGCACATGAATGGCATAATTTCATCTTAGTACAAAACCCTAAACCACATACTGGTTTCTTGTATATCATCACAAAAACACTATACTGACAGTTACTATATATAGAACATACAGTAAACTATGCATTATGGAATTGGAACACTATACAATTTTGGCATGCTGTATGTGTATAAATCAACAGATGTTTGGGTATTTTTGTTTGACATTTCTAAAAGCAGAATAAAAAATCTGTTTGCCAAGATTCACTTTCCCCCAATTCTGCTTTCCAAGCCATGAGTGTGTCCATCAACGCCACGTTTTTGAGTCCAGAGACTTGAGTCTGCATGCTGCCATTTTTAAATCATTTTTATTTCTGTCATTGAATTGAGAATGCACTACTCACTCAACAAACAAAACCAAAAAACGTACACGATAGGAATTAGTACAATATATATGCATAATTATTAGTATGCAACTGGGACACAGCTTCATTGTCTGGTAGTCTGTAGTTCTTTTCTGGGAAACTTCTCAGGAAGTGATGCGTTCTAGCTTCCTGTTAATTTGCAATAAATACAGGGAACTAGGCAGTTAAATAAAAGAGCAATGTATTTATGTATGTGCATGTACATGTACATATGAAGTAAAGAGTGACAGGCAGCCTGGAAAAAGCTAACTTCATGAACAGAGCATCCGAGGAAAAGTGTGTCTTAGTCCACACGTAAACTTTACTTCCGGTAATGAAAGGACACATGTATAAACAGTAAATGCACAACAGATAACAGCTGTGGTTTATTGCCCCAGCTTTCCAGATTTCCACCTGTTTAAGGTTTCAGTTTATTTATATGAACTTTGCCTGTTGTCCCATCATGCTCTTACTATATTTATGTCCATTACAGGCCACCCTAGACTGTCCAGAGACAGTCATAAAAAAGCATAAACATATGTTGAAAAGGATTTTTACTGCAGATATTTTGTTTACCATTTTGTATAAAGTATGCTCATTTTACAATAATCTGTTGTCCAAATAAAGGATTCCAAGCTTATTGTACTTAAATACAAAAACGTGAGATATCTGCGTGCATGTGTGAAGAGATCTGTCTGATGTAATCTCTATAAACACATATCTTCATATAAATATAGAACCTGTGGGCAAGAAACAAGATGTTGGTTTCAGAAGCGTTCTGGTTTTTGTTTCCGTTGCAGGCAGGTAAAAAGTCTGTGTGGAGAGCAAACGAGGTGGAAGGCACTGGCTAAAATGCAGTCTCTGAACCCATCGGTTATCATCTGACGACTATGTAGCTTTGTATCCATCTTGGAACCCTAGAGATGAGCTTTTTATTAGCTTTTTTTCAAATGCATCTGCATTCAATTCACCGTCTGACAACGATAGCTGATGGGTTCAGAGATTGCTATTTGGACTGTAAACAATGACCGGCGCACGGAAGAGGAAGTGTCGGCCCGGATATCCGCCGGCCACACTGGAAGCCCCGAAATTTTGGCCGTTGCCCCCAAAGACTAAATCATCATCAGATGTAATACAGTAACAGTGGATCATAGCTCATTGCATTAAACAAATCATTTTATGTCATTTTGCATGATTTTACCATACTGTGCATATATCAAAAACATAAAGTGATCCTATTAACATTGTGGCACTGAGTTCAGCCATGTCACTGTGCCCTGCATCAATGCTTTTGCTTTATAAAGCCTTGACATAGAGTTGGCATGTCTTAAAGCTGGACTTTGTGCCCCTGCAGCTGTTGAAAGGCTCTTACTAAACTGCACAACATACATATATTGGACAATACGGGTGGATATTGGTATCTGCTTGCATCACTAACCACAAAAGTAAGTTGCTTACATCATCAGACCCATGATATGGTGCAAGCCAGTCAGCTGACAGTGAGACACAGGCAGGAGCAGATGTACCACACAGCTGTGTTATATCAGTACACCCAGCTTTTATTATTATATTATTATAAGTTATTAAATCACCTTCATCATGAAGCATCAGCACAAGATGATTACCATTAAAGACAGAGGCCTTCGTTGTACTGTATTTTACATTACATTTTAGGTCCAGCACTGAACCACAGCAGCCTTGCCCACAGATGTTGGCGAGAGTCACCATGTGATATTTACTGTTCCCCAGTGCCTTGCCGCCCCACCATTTTACAAGACAAGTAAACACAACATCAGCACACAAGGTGAGAAGGCAGAGCCAACAGATGTGCAACAAAAGCAGCATTGTGCAGCCCTGTTACAGCTCCTGTCGTACAGTCAGCATTGTGGGGGCAGAGCACATAAAGCTTTTCTAACCGTCATGACTGTTTGCTTTCAAAATGTCAGCTTGACATGGATACTTAGCCTACACTAATTTTTTATTAATTCAATTCATGTCAAATGCTTGTGGATAAACCTCTTTTAACAGTATGTTAATGTATGCATTATGTTATGGTGCAAACATTACACATACACCATCCCTTTGTGTTGCATTTTGAACCAGGCCAGAGTTTGCTTTGATCTCCTGACAGCTCTGCTGGTGGTCTGTCAGTGTGGCTGTTGAAAACACAGCCAGGACCTGGTGCAGCGGACTAGCAACACAACACATATTTACAATAGCGTTTATTGCAACACACCTGAATGTTTCATGAAGCTAACAAACTCTGCTGCCACTTCATATTAGTCACAACAGAACGAGACAGCTGAAGAAACTCAAAGTTACACGCACGCCTCAAATGTGACTCGACCCCGCGCGCCAGAATACAGCCAGCTGTGTGAATACGACGCTCCAGCATCACGCGCTCCAGCTGTCCAGCATCAGGCCGTCGAACCTGAGCAGACGTTCACAAGCCGTCGGGATAATCTGCTGTTATGTTGCAACGATAAACCAGGTGCCCTCCATCACTATTCAAATATGAAAAGTTTATAGGGCGTTGCTTAACGGTAAATATGTAGCTGAATAAATAGCTGTTCAAGGGCTATTTATTAGTTCCATGTAGTCCAAGAGACCCAAGCACAACTAAACTTCCTTAAAATGTCCACATTTTGTAGGAGCCCGCCTGTTTTTCCCACTATCTAAAATATAACAAGAATGCGGCAGCTAGCACTCTACACAACTGTAAAACGGTATCTATCAAACTAAAAGCTGTCTTATGGAAGATGTACAGATTTTTTTAAAAATATGGAGAGTATGCCGAACAAACCTGAACACTTAAAAGTTTTGTAAAATGTTGTATGTCCTGTTGTCAGACGTATGTACGTTTGCCGGAAAGCAAAACAACAGTTATTGCCAAATTCTGAAAAGTAGTTTGGCAAAGTGTTCCCTCCACAACGATGTGACCGGCGTATCCGAACAGCAACAGTCAACTTTTCATAATGTGGTCAGTAAAAATCACTACACATAAAGACAAAATGCGTATTTGGTTGCTTCACTCACCCAAACTGTTTGTAGAGGAATCCATAATCCGTAGTTTCAGTTGTGTAAGTTTCTCTAGCAGTAAAGCCTGGACTGAGGTGTGTTTTCCATGCTGAGAGGAGTGTCACAAGTCACACATCGGGGACTTGTGTCAAACTGCCAATATAGAATGAAGAATACCGGAAGCATTTACAGTTTTCCTGTAAATAAAGCGCTGTTGTTTATGCAACTGTTAAAATGCATTTAAAATAAATACCCAAAATCACGTAGAAATTAAACGATAGTATGGCGTTACTACAACTGTGGGTACGCAATTAAATATAATAACGAAATTAAAAACAAACACATCGCTAGATGAAAAATGTAGGGTCCGGCGGAAGTCCTGTAGCTCATTACGGCCAGCTTGATACTGTCCGCGGGAGTGCAGCATGCACAGAGGCGTTGTCAACGTTTCAACTATTTATTCTCTCCAACAGTTATTTTCTTCAGTCAATGTGACTCAATAAAAAGTACGTAGATGTATTGTACCAGAAGAATGCAGCATGAAACTTGCAACACAACTTTTTTAGGGCTTCTATTAGTTTGAAAGGCATTTGTCACCACCACGCTGCAAGGCTGTGTAGTGCACACGCATCTTAATTGTCAGTGACTACGTAAAACATGATTGGCTATTAATAGAATATGCATTTTATATTTGATTTAGCTTCCACTTGTCACACTTTTGTTTAAAATACTTGTATTTTGCATTTGCTCCTCTTTTGTCTCCACAGCATGAGGTAACTCGGCGTCGCTTAATATCTATTACAAAAACAGTCGCCAAAAACACCTTTATCATACGGCCTATTTTAGAGGAATGCAAATTACTGACTGTTCCGAATATGAGTTGGCGGAACCCATATTTCCGCTGGTGTTTCTGTTGTTTGGAGGAAGCGAATGTGTGTGGAACCAGGATGTTCGGCCGGCTTTTCAACATGGTGGCGTCCACGGAGGGAGGTTTTTGAAGGAGACTAATTTCCTCGTACGTTCGTCAGCGTAAATGGTGAATATTGAGTAAGGACATACAGTTATATATGTGAGTCTAATATGCACACAAGTCATGTATTACACAATAGCAATTCTTAAGAATAATTTGCCTGACACTTTGACCTAATACACCCCCTAATATGCGAAACCTCATACAAAAATGTTTCTGTTGAATGTTTTCTTACCTCTTGGCAAATATTTATACAAGACTGAAGTAGACTCAAGTGAATAAAACAGCAAAACTCTTCAGTTCATCTTACACAAATTGATTAAACTGTCATTTTAATGTTTATTTATACAAATAAAACAGTTTAATCATCATCACAACATACATGTTGGTGGGTGTTGTCACTATTGGAGTAAAATAGACTTCCCAGATGTTGTTCAGAAGCATGTTCATTGTCCGTCTGCAGTCCAGGTTCCAGAAGGTCCGTGTAATGGCTCCACCATGAAGTGTGCTCGCTGCCTGCTCCAGCTGCAGTGTCTCAGACTGGTGGGCCAGTCAGCAGTGTCTGCTGCCCAGCATGGCGCTCTGTTCCAGTCAGCCTCCTCCAGACAGCCCAGCATGCCACACAGCACCCAGCACCAGGTAAACCTTATTCTCCACAGACAGCACGCAGCACCAGGTAAACCTTATTCTCCACAGGTAGCATCCAGACTCTGCTTAAAATATTAATAATGATAACAAAAAATAGTGCATAAGAATGACTCTGGCCTTTGTGTCTTCTGATGATGCTGTCGGACAGTCCAGCCTTTTTCTTCTTGCCAACAAATCCCATATGCAGATCCGAACCAACGAAGAACTGATCCTACAAACACGTATTGTGTGTGTTTATCCAAAGCTTGACATATCTTATTCCTCTTTGGCAAACACCTCCATTGTTGTCCAAAAACTATTAAAAACACATCACTGAGTGTTCCTTCATTACCAAATGTAGATTAATCCGCTGCTGAAAATATTCCCCAACAATTGCACTATTTCCTCTTGTGTAATGTCAGCTGTTTTAGAAAACGATTTCATGAGAGAGAGATATATATATATATATATATACACTACCGTTCAAAAGTTTGGGGTCACCCAAACAATTTTGTGTTTTCCATGAAAAGTCACACTTATTCACCACCATACGTTGTGAAATGAATAGAA
>JAVQJL010079645.1:0-16396 GCA_036024295.1 Nannoperca obscura
AATGTGTGTCCTCTTCCTGTCTTTCCTCACTGCCCGTCTCTCCCTCTCTAATGGGGACAGTATGAGAAGAGAGCTTGTGCTCCGTCTGGACCTTTCTAATTGCCCCTGCCACAGAGGCCTGATACAGCAAGACCCTGTGTTCCCAGCAGGTCAGGCGTGTGTGTGTGTGTGTGTGTGTGTGTGAGAGAGAGAGAGAGAGAGGTAAAGAGAGACCTGGGCAGACAGAATCATCACTCAGGTGGTGCTCCCTTGGCTCCACCACACATTCAGGTCCCAGATAGAGAACACCATTCATTATAAATATCAGCGTTATGGGAGCAGAGCAGGAGTGGTGGGAAGAGATACGAGAAGGGGAGCAGAAGGTGAATGAGGAGAGGGCAGCACGACAGAGAGATGGGCAGAAAAAATAAGTAGAGGTAGGTAGATGTTAGATATCTGTTGGATGATAGCTCAGTAAATAAGTAAACCTTTTAGTGTCTTTATCAGCCCGAAAGTCCGATCCACTTTGTTGAGAGAAAGCTTCATAGGATACACACATAACACACGCATATGCAGCCCCATCGTATGCTATCACATAATCTCTGCTATGTGCCAGGCCAGGTTATGAAATCCACCCAGGGCCAGGTTACAAAAATCCTCTCTGTGGCATCTGCCAAGGAAGGCAGCTCCCTGTTGACAGATGGGCACAGCATTCCTAGGCCCCGGGCCTTGCCAGCGCACTGCCAGGAGCTGGACTGAAGGAGCCATGGAGAGGCTGAGTGGCATTTCTTTACACCTATGTGCTTAATTTCTGTGGCAACCTCGAAGCACGTACGACATGAGTAACATTCCCTGAATGCTGCTCCTTCAAACTGACACGTAGGGGCAGTGATGGGTGTTACTGGGGAATGAATAGGGCAGTGATGGGTGTGGATTCATGCACGTGTCTGATTTAATTAAAACTGCACTAAAATGGGGTGGTAGCTATGAGGGTCATCTTGATATGGTCACTTCTCTTTGTTCATTTCCTGTGATAATAAAGGCCGCATAAGTGGGTTTACACGTATGCAGCACCAAGCTAATCCGAAAGATACGTTTTTCTAGTGGTTTACCTCCACAGCCAACGCAGGCTCAGTCCCATGCTGGCCCAGTTATGTGATCTATGCCGAGGCAGGAAAGAAAAGTTTGACCTCTTCCCCCATGCCTCTTGCTGCTTTCACAGGGATAGTGTTTAACATGCTCAAGGTGAGTGGAATACCAGCGCAGCTCCTGTTAGCCCTGAGCTTTGCTCATTCCGGGTCCCCCTCTCTCTGCCACTGACCACCTGCTACACCACCGTCCCCTAACCAGGTCACACTAATGAAACCTGCATGTGACCACTTAGCAGCCGCTCGGGCTGCACACACAAATAAAACGCCAGTGACTGTGAGAGCAAGATATAGTTGTTGTTTTTGAAGTTCTTTTTCTTTGCAGTGAAGCCATTTTCTTGTGTTTTCATGTGGAAAAAAATATACAGTACATTCAACTTTGCAATTCAGCAAAGCATTTGGAACACAAATATAGCTTTGGCATGGCTGAACTTAATAGGCTGGCATTCTTTAAAACCATGCCACATTCTCCGCAATCACCGATCTTTAACATCTAGCACTGCATGGACACAATGTTCCAAGACGCAGTGTACGGAGGGTGGCCCGCCAACTCCTCTGACAGTGAGAGATTACAGTGATTACTCCTAAAGCAATCTCACTATGGACTGATGTATGCACGGGGGTCAGAGGAGGAGGGGAGGGGACGAACAGGAACAATGGCACGTTTCACAGCCGAGAACAAAAAAGACCACCAAACGTGAGCAAGTCGTTGTCCTCAAAATCACAGTTAAAACACGGTGTCCCCGTTTGGTAATTATTCTCCTCCAGAGATGAGGTCAGGCTGAAAATCGGCTGAAAACAAAGTGGGATGATAATGGCAACGGTGACGGCGGGAGCGAGAGAATGAAAAGGAGAGGGGAAGAGGACATGACAGGGTGAAAATGAGAGAGAGGAGAGGGAGAGAGTGTGGTGGAACTCACTGCTTGGTGTGAGTGAGCATGGGAAATGCGTGGGACTTCTGGACCATCGCTGGCACCATGGGGATCTGTTTGGTGACTGACACACACACGGTTGTAGATATATGCATGGATACACACAGCTAAGTGCAGAACAACCCTCCATTTAATCGTTTGATGCAGCAGAAGTCCATCTTAGCTACTCACAAGGAGTTTTTTTTTTCTTGACATTTTTTTTTTGGTTCTATGGAATCTCTAAATTGAAGCTATAAAATGTGGTCACCATTCTTCTGTGGTCTGCAGCTGTTAGTGATGCCTTGATGAGCGCTTGTCAGGGGGGGTGATGCGAAAACAGTGGTGCCTAAATTGCGCCACCAGAGGGCAAAATTTGGTCAGAAACTATAATTGAGAGTCTCTCAGGCTCATGTGCAAGACACACACACACACACAATAACACATGTGCCTGAATGTACAGATGCACACTCTCCACTATTAGACAAACACACACACACACACGCACACGGGCCTTTCTGTGTCAGCATTTACATCTTCCCACTCGTGGTAACATATATATACATTTCACAGCGAGAACATTTTATATTACACATTCAGAGTGTATAGATCTGGGATGTATAGTAGGCGTACACAGAACAGAATAACCTACAACTGAAAAAATGCAGTGATTAGCCCTTAATTCCCAACAAAATGCCATGTTTTGGGGGAAAATGTGATGTGTTGGCTCCAGAATTCATTTGATTACCCCCCAGGATCAACACAGCGCAGTCATCTTTGAGCTGTGAGGTCTTGACTACCCTATGAGCTCACCTCACGGTAGATTATGTGCCAATGCAGTATGTCTACGTTTGAGCCAAACTCTGGCAGGCTTGTGCATGATGCGGCCTTTTCTCATGTCTAGGTTATTTTTATGGCTGAGGTGGTGGTGGAGCCCATTGGGTGGTCTGGTTCCCTTTTGAAATAAGTCAATACAGTCAAATCTCCTTGCAGCGGCTGATACGGGGCGCCGCTCTGTGAATCCAGCTTTGACAAAAAAAGACTGCAAAGGGGCGGCTGGTGAGCAGCTGCATGTTATTACGCAGTATTTAGTGTATGCTGCGCATTCGGCTCCGTCGAAGCAAGCAGAGCGGCCCACGCCTTTGCAGCTTTTCTTATGCTACGTTTCACACACACACACACACACACACACACACACACACATATATATATATATACGTCTGTGCAGAGAAGTTAGCCATAGGTGGTTTAGGTCAGCTGTTTTCAGGCCCATGCTGAGGGAACAAGAGCGGCTGAGGGCCATGACGTGTGCTGTTACTGCATGCGTGTGCACTTTTATACGGCTTTAATTACAGACTGCGAACACAGACAGACTTGTTTATTCTGCTGCGTAGTATTCACTGAGGCCTGGTTGGCACCACAAACACACGTGCCACGTGCATACACACACACACACACACACACACACACTCACACAGCTTTGTAGAAGTAAAGGTATCTATCCTGGACAGCGCAGCAGGTTGTTCCTGCCAGTTGAGTGAGCCACTTGTATTTTATGTCTATTTATGTAATTTATGGACATCTGAACGTAGGACATCATCACCAACAAGGCAAGGTCCTCTGACATTAAAAAGTTCTTCCTTTCATCATTTTTGCGATAAATAGCTCACAGCTTTTTCTGCTTTGTAGGCATAAAGCGATTCAAAGTTTTCCAGAATTATAGTAAACCACCACCACCACCATAAAGTTGTATTCTAATTCCCTCAGCTTAAACAAACAGGCTATGTAAAGGGCATGAGCCTAACATAGGCTGCTTTATTTTGAGTAGACGAAGAAGGTATAAATAGACTTTGAGGAGTGCAACAAGCGAATGCTTCATATGAAATGGCTGGCGTTACATCATTGCCTGTTAGAGTGAAGTTCTGGAGAGGCGCTGGGCTCTCTGGGCCAGCCATTATGGTTTGTACTAATGTTCTGGTTTCACAATCCAAACATTCTAAGAGCTGTTATTTGCTCTCTTTTTCCCTTTTACTCAGTAATTCTGCTTCTTTTTTTCAGCCGAGCAAAGCTGTCAACAGAGAAGAGAAGCAGCTTTAAGTGGGAGACAGAAAAGGGATGGAGGAGGAAAGAGATGAGAAGAAGAGAGCTGAATGGAGAGAGAATGAAAACTAAAAGAACACAAGCTTTCAAGTTTGTAAACTATGTCACATGTGGGGTTATAACGTGCCACTTGCATGTGCACAAAGAAAGGAAGGCCAGATTGATGAAAGAATGATAAGGACTGAATGTTTTCTTTCCCCAGGCTTTTTGCACGGTCCAACCATTCAAGCAGCCAGGTGTATCTCTTTACTGCACTGTCTGAGGTCTGAGGAGGCCACTAAAGAAGCAGCATCCACCATGTGGTTGGCATACTGCAACTCATCATTACTGTTGGCTTCATCTGGCACTACTGAAATCACTTGTATAAGTGAATCAGTGCCGTTGTGAGAAGTTCCAACTGGTGGCTAAATCACAGGACAAACCAACGCCCCCATCAGGCATCTCTCCTGCATTTATCCTCCGTCAGTAACAGAGCCTGCTCTTTTTCTAACACAGTATAATGAAGAATATCTGAATCACTGTATTCTCACACCAGACTTGTGTCTCTTAAGTTGGCTCATACATATGTCATTCGGCAAAGTGGCTGGTATTTGAAAAGAGAAGAAAGCGCAGATATAATGAGATGAAAACATAATTTGTGGTGGAGACATTTATGATGGCTGCCTCTGTGTGGTATACATGAAACAGAGCTGGGATGTGTTGCATTATATCGTCAGTTTTTTCTGTATGACTACATGAAAGAGTACAAAATAAATGCAGCAAGCCACAAAGTTTATGATTGTGGTTAGACAGTACTACTGGACACTGTTGTCCCACAATGCAATGCACAATAGAAATGAAGAAGCTATGAAAAAAGTGACTCCACAGACTGCCCTCTGTGGTGGAGGCCTTGCTGTTGCTTAGAGCAAAAAAGATTAACTGTAAAACCATAGCGTTCAACAACTTTCAGATATGCTTATGTTTAAAGTCAGCTGTCAAAACCCTGTCTGCTGTATTTCAATTTATTGCCCCCCGAAGCCAAATAATAGCTTTATAGCAGAATTCTTTGAATTTCCATGTTATCCATGCATATCCATGTTGATGACCCATCTAACCATTATGACATAAAATTTCTAAATATAACTGATTCATTCAATCTGGTACAGCATGTCTCTGGTTCACCTCATAACGGAGGCCACACCCTTGACCTTGTATTTACTTTAGGCCTGACTATAAACTCCCTCTTATTGGTTGACCTTGTATCAGATAATAAATGTATTCTGTTAGACTCCTACATCCAGGCAACTTCTCCATTTCTGAAGCGAACTATGGGTTCCTGCATGTTAAATAACCAGTTTATTATAAAGGATGCAAGAACATCTTATTTCTCAGAATGAATTACTACTAATAAACACAATTCCTAAGCTCTATTTAGTACAATCAATCCGCTTGTACAACCTACTCCCACTACCATCTCTGCCACTTCAACAAAAAATTGTGAATTATATTTATCATTTTTTGTCAACACACTTAATAGCATCTATGGGTAACTTTGTGTCCTCATCTACTCCACTTTCTTATGGGGTGCCTCAGGGGTCAATTCTGGGTCCTTTTCTTTTCTACTTGTACATGCTTCCCTTGGGAAGATAATTGCTTGCTTTAGTCGTATTTCTTACCATTGTTATGTGGACAACACTCATGTATTATGTGTCAGTAAAACCAGATGATCTCAGCAATGTAAACATTCTTCACAACTGTTTTGCTGCCCTAAAAGACTGTCTGTCACTCAGTTTTCTTCAACTTAATTCTGACAAAACTGATCTTCTCATTATTGGCAACACATAACATTTTCCAGTGTATTGGTCCACTTGCCCTCTATGTCAAACCAAACTCCAGGAATCTTGGCATAATATTTGACCCGCAATTGAAATGTGAACACCATGTCAAAAAAATTGTTCAATACAGACTCAGAAAATTGCACAAATCAGACCACTATTATCAGCTTTTGATTTAAAACGTATAATTCACGCAATTATTTTTTCCCACCCCGACTTCTGCAACGCCCTCTTTACTTGCCTTAGTCAAGTGGCCCTGGCACAGCTTCAGCTTTTTCAAAATGCAGCAGCTAGACTTCTGACTATGACAGCCCTGAAGATTTCAAATCACTTCTATTTTAGCCATGCTGCATTGGCTCCCAGTGAAGTTCAGGATTGATTTTAAGATTATTTTAATTACTATTAAATCCTATTACTACTAAGGCACTTTGTGGCATAGCTCCTGCTTACATTTCTGAGCTACTAAACCCATATACCACTAAGAGGCCACTTAGGTCATCTAACCTGTACCAGGTGTAAAATGGAAAACCAAAGGCGACCATTTTTTGCAGCCCGAGCACCCAGACTTTGGAACAATCTCCCCTCTCACATTAGGTCAGTCTGTTGACTCTTTCAAACAACAATTAAAAACACACTACATTAGATTGGCACTTCTGTAATTCCTCGGGGTGTGTTCTAGGTGGTGTTGGGTTTTTATATATGTATATGCATTTTCCCCCAATTTTTTTAATGCACTTTATGTTTGTGTATTATTATTATAAATATGTGTATGTATGTACTTTATTGAATGCAGCTTGGCATACACATTCATCATGTACTATATGTCAGGGTGGCTGTGGGTGGGGCTGGTGACCCATCTGTATAGTAGTCACCGTGTGCTTGGGAATCTATTGCGCCAGTGTTAGCACTGTGCATTATTAGGAGTTCAAAACTACAGGTGACAGACTCTGTTATTAAGTTGTGGCCACCATCAGTCAAGTCATCAACTCTGCTTGACAATCAGACATTGTAAATACAATCCTTACAGAAGAAATTGAAATTTGATATTGTGACAATTTGTGTGCAAGAAGAAAGAAAGTCAAATCAGCTCTAGTTTATTAAAAAAGTTATTGAATGACAATTTGTTTAAGCTTCATAGAAATGGCAGGTCTCCATCCCAAAGAGAAATTTGATTCATTACAAAAACAAACGTTGAAAAAAAGGAACCCAGTGTACCCGCTGGGTTCTTTTCAAGCTGGCATGCCGTTAAACCTAACAATTGGTCTTTCACCAGGTGTTGGGCTTCTAAAGGCGTATTTGTCAATGGGCTGCCATTATTTCATTGACACAAGTCTTGTTTTCTTTATCTATAATGACTCTGCAATGGCAAACCAGCTGTAAAATCACAAGGATGGCTGTTCTCTACATGCTATTGATCTGAGCTGCTAAACTGTCCCAGCATTTTATATAATTGAAGTGCAACTGCTGGAGGCCACTGAGAGCATTCTCCGTGCAGATCCATTGAACAGTCTTGCTTAGGGGAATAAAAAGCCTTGCATCCAACCTTATATGACATTCTCAATGGAATGCACACCTAAACAGAGAATCTGATTGACAACAATGAATACAAAAACGGTATCAATGGAAAATAGTAAAACTTTGGCAAAATGCCTGATTATGAATGGCCGAGTCTTCCAGATGCTTGATTGCAGTTCCAGTGAAAACAGCTCTTTTGGGTTGGTTGTCCTGCCATCTCAATATCTCCCCAGTGATACATTTTATGAGAGAGAGGCAGAGAGAATAGCAAGGCCTGGAAAAAAGCAGGTAAATCAGACTGTTCATGCATGTACTTCTTGCTCTGGTTAGACAAGAACTGCATGACAAATATGTGAAAGAGAGATACAGACAAGAGTTGAGGGCTTAATGTTTCTCTGTTATCATTCCTCCAGCAAGGCACTGTAGCCTACCCCATTCAACACAGGGTGCATGCTGCAAGAGGCACCGAGGGAGTGCCTGGCATGGTTGGCATGGTGCCGTGTCCTGTGCTGCCTGGTGCATGCCTCTCATTTCTGTGTGAAGCTGAAACTGTCGCCACATAGACAGCTGGTTGTGAGCTGCAGAGCCCTGCAAAAGCACAAACCACCACGTCCTTTTACACCGTCAAGAAGTTGGTTCATAATACCCATAGATCCACATCAGTTAACCCTCTCTAAATCACTACAAAAGAAATTTATCTGGAGACCATGAAACTGAC
The DNA here is from genome assembly GCA_036024295.1 of Nannoperca obscura. Taxonomy (NCBI): domain Eukaryota; kingdom Metazoa; phylum Chordata; class Actinopteri; order Centrarchiformes; family Percichthyidae; genus Nannoperca; species Nannoperca obscura. The sequence continues at coordinate 8,183 of JAVQJL010079645.1, forward strand.
CTTAGACCAGTGCCTGGAAACAAAATGACACCCTCCGGCGTTCCGCAGCAGTGCAACAGGACCCTGTTCTGAGTTAGATGAGCCTGCTTTCAATCAGCACGCATCAGGCTGTATATCAGGTCTAATTAGTGTATGTGGGCCTGCAGCACAGAGCTTGGTGTGAGACATGAGCTTTTCGTGATCTGCAAGCTCTCTCCCGCACGGCACAGCCAGACCTCGTGCCTATACGACTTGCATTGCGTGGGATGTGACGCACAACTTTTATGGACTTGCTATTTCTCATCTTAACAGCACATGTGTCACAGTCTGAATAAAATTCCACAACAATTCGATCAAAAACATGTAACACGGACATCCATATCCGTGCCGCCCTCGCACACACGCCGTGGTGTTTATTAGTGCCAAACAACTTACAAGAGTGGATGGATGGAAGTTGTGGAGAAAAGGTTGAATGATACAGTTTGGTTAGATTTGTGAGTGTAATATTAAGGGTTAGTAGAGAGATTAAAATGTCTGTAGGAAAGCATAGATTCAATAGCAAGATCAAAGTTTAAGCGAAGAATTGGTGTGCGATGCTTGAAGCTTGCTTGTAGTTCTTCGGCTTGCGATCTGCGTTGTGAGGAAGCGTCGAAAAGGGAATCCGCCCGGGCACAACAGACCCTCGTCAGGACCCTACAGAAAGGAGGAAGGAGAGGAAGAAACAGGAAGAAAAAATCTGGGTGCTATATGTGAGAGAGAGAGAGGGTTAGGTGGGTATTTATAGGAATGCTGGAAGTGGCTTAGTTGATGTGTGGTCCTGCTCCTGAAACTCTGCTAGATAGCTCCAAAGTAAAGGTCCCTTAAACAATATGAAACAAGATGCCCGTCCGAGTGTTGTGTACGTCCCTGGCTGGATGCTGGCCTGAGGGCAGAGATGGGCTGGGCTGTGTGACTTTATTGGGAAAATTAGGGTAAGTGGTGTGGTGCGGAGCATGTGGGCCGAGGGGTGGCTGTTTCGGCGCGGGGGTGGGTTACTGACAGGGGAATGTACTTACTGGCCCTTGAGAGACGTTCCACACTTACGTTGTGGCTGTTGAAAAACTAATCCTTGCAGTAAATCATGACATTATACATCCACACAGCTAAAATTATCCTGTGAAGGTCAGGCAGAAATTGTGACCAGGGTTTGGCTGCATTCTGACAAAGTGCTAGGAATCCAGAAGCAGACAAACATCTAGATAAACATAGTTCTATCACTCCGGCAGCTTCGCACAGCTCCCTGACAATGTCCAAACATTGCAATTTCAATTTGCACGCCCTGAATCATGACACAAAATGCAGGTATTTTAGGTATGCTGAAATTGTTTTATTATTTTTAACACAGTAATTGCAAGGCAAATGGTCTTAATTATAACCCCAGCCTCTGAAATAAACAAGGCTGAAAATCTAAAGTGGTGATTATGGTTGCCCTTGGCCTGATGTGGGATTTGTGAAGCTGCTGCCAACTGTGTTTTCATGTCACTGTTTCGAGTTCCTGCCCAATATAGACACACTGAATCACTCATCAGAACACATGCCTTAATGGAGGACAGTATGAAGGCTCTGTCCAGCACAGGAGAGATACTGAATCTGTCCGCTCCCATAATTCCTCCCTCAATGGAATGTTCCATAGGCTGTACCCTCCACAATTACCCCCGACCCTGTGATGAATGGTGGAAAAACTGGATTTGACAAATACTATCTATCAGAGCTTCTTTTTCCCAGAAAACAGTTAAATAGTTATGGTGCAACCAGAAGAAATGTACAAATGTCATTATAACATAAAGGATGGATTTCAGTGCCTCAATATGAATAATGCAAAATGTCTGAGATATGATTTGATAATGGTGCCAGAGCTCAGCGAGAGGCCAAAGCCAGCAGTCTGGGATTTAGCTGCCTAAAGCAGATGCTCCTAAAGCAGTTAGAGGCACCTTGATGAATGCTACTGCACTGAGATGCTAATTTGTCAGTCAAGCCTCTTTTGTGGCAGCGTGGATTGTGGAGCAGAGGTGAGGGTGTGACCTTTTTTTACATAGACTTGATTCTTGCTGCCTCAGCTTGGCATTCCCTTCTCGGATGCCCGTGCCAGACGCTCGCTTTGGCCATTTTGCTACCATGCCAGTGTTGTGCTTGGCCAGACACAGGAAGAACTGAAGTGTTGGCAGCACGCAAACCTTCAAACACACATACCCACACACACAATGGCCAGACAGGTCCAAGCCTGTCAGACACAGGTGTAATGATTTAGGACCCAAATTGGGTTTTAATTTGGCTTCTGTCTGTTTAAGGTTGTTCATGGATGGTTTGCAGACTGATGTGGTGGCTCAGTTTGAGATCCAGGCCTGTACAAACACACACACGCACACACAAAACCTTCATGGTTCTGCTTTCTAATTAGGCTTACTTTATAAAGAGTTGATATGTTGGCTTTAGTAATGGTTAGAAGAATATTACATTAAAGAAACAGTTTAACATTTTGGGAAATACACTTCACCTTCTTGTTCACTTCCTCCTGAGAATTAAATGAGAAGATTGATAACTCTATTTAACAACATTTTTCAATGACTTTAAGTATGATGTTAATAAGCCTCTAATAAAGGCACCAAAAATAATTATCAAGTCTGAGATTGTTGGCAAGCGAAAAAGTAGTTATTGAATGGGTTTTGGGTTAAATGCTCTGTAGTTGCTCTGGAGCTCTTTTCCAGATGATGAGTCAAACTGGAGGTCAAACTGATAAACCAAAAGAGCTTATATGGTTAAATAAATGCAAAAAGTAAAAGTGGCACATAAAGGACGATAAACACCAGACAAAGGGGATTTTTTTCCACAACCATGGCTTATTACTGATCTATAAGTATCACTAAGTTAACAGAAAGGATAATATTTTTAAAGAGTTGTAGATATAATACTTATTAGCCTTTATGATTGATGATATTAAAATCACAAAATGCATACGTGAACATGTGTCAGCCTGTCATCTGCACCAACCTTCCAAATTCAATATCCCTCCAATGTTTTTCTTCCTAAAAGTAATTAGCTGTAACTCTGATAGTAAAAATCCCTGAATAGCTGATGGCAGATGAATATCTCTCTCTCTCTCTCTCTCTCTCTCTCTCTCTCTCTCTCTCCGCTCTTAAATTCTGTGTCTCTTCCAGTCTCACTCATAAAGGCACATTTTCACACACGTAGCTGCACAAACACACACTCCCACATGCACGCACGCACACACAGATTATTAAGCTAGTTTGAAGCTGATATCAACTTTTATAGAGATTGCAGTTGCTCCTCAAGCTGAATACAAGGTTCATCCTGTGGAGATATTTTAATGAGGGAACACTGATTTACATAAGCCAGTAAGCAGGAGGGCATTAGACGTTCATCGCTTCACGCGTCCTCTCATTTCTCATCTCATATCTCCCTCGATCTTTGTCAAAGGTCATCGACTGCTTGATGAAAATTGGTCATTATTTTTGCTTTGCTTTGCCATGAGTTACCCTTACCCTTTCTCTCTATTCTCAACCTATATCCCACCTTTTATTTCTTCAGAGCTGCATCAGTGGTGAAGAAAGACAAACCGAGGTCAGTTTGATGGAAGGGTTGGACTGGTCCAATACACGTTTCTCCAAACGAGGAGAGATGCTGCTCCCAGTAATTCACACGTTGTCATATATACATAATGTTTCTTCTTAGCTGGTAGCTAGCCTTTAGTAGCTTTGCCTACATTAAGGAATCAGTTGGGTTTTGTTGTTTTGTTACGGGGGCTAACACTAAGCTAGCTGTTACAGCTGTTCCAAGAATTACTCGCAATCTGCTCTTTAATAGTGTTTAGACTATGTCACCTCCTACCATAAAGTGTATGTGTGTGTGTGTGTGTGTGTGTGTGTGTGTGTGTGTGTGAATGTGCTGCCAGCCCAAACAGTATTCACAATTTTGTTTAAGCTTTTCTATCTGTCGTTAGTCCAAAAAGGAAATAAATCTGGAGGGAGTCGGCTTAACAGTTCTGACAGCAAAAGTCAAGCAGCAAACAGGTGTAGGATCTCTGTCACTCCAGTCGATGCTGCGAAAACATTAGCGCTTCATGGTCCTCTGAGTTCATTGGTGAGTCCCCGCTCACTAACAGCCATTCGAAAGAAGAAAAGTCATTATATGAACCTAATACTTGAGCTGGCGCAATGTTGTGTAAATGTAATTTTCTTTTTCTACACGTGATGATGAGACATTGAGGTCTGATGGCCTTGATGTTGTCAGAAGGCACCTTTGATGAAGTTGGGCTGAGTAATAAATTGAAGATTAGAAGTAATAAAGGGTAACTGATTACACTTTCAACCAACTTGCGTAGTCTAATAGTTTGACATTTTGGGAAAAACACTTTCTTGTCATGGGTTAGGTGAGAAGAATGATAACAGTCTCATGTCTATCATGTTTTATATGAACTTGGAGCCAGCAGCCGGCTAGCTAAGCCTAGCACCAAGACTGAAAACAGAGGGAAACAGCTAAGATGGCTCTGTTCAAAGTTAACACACCACACACCAACCAGGACCTCTAAACCTCACAATTAACAAGTTTAATCTTGTTTGTTTGATCTGTACAAAAACCAAAGTGGAAAGCCAGATTACAATCTTATGGGAGCTTATGTATCTGACTTTTTCTTGGCCTGACACAGTCACTTCCTGGAGTCTCCGCTGGATGCCTGGCAAACTCATGGACTCTAGGAAGTTACTGCACCTGGCCAAGAAATAGTTTCACATTTAGCGTCCAGACATGTGACCATCTTCTCATCTTATTCTCAGTAAGAAAGCAAATAAGCCAATTTCTTAAACTATCAACTTCCCTTCATCTGTAGAAATATTTCATCTACATTCATCTCAAGAACTGGAGCTAACTGTTGGTTTCAACAACAGTAAGAGAGCTGAACAAAGAACAAGCAACAGAAAGAGACAAAGGGAGCTGTCATTACTATCTGATGTGACCCGAGAGCTCAGATTCAGGTATGAAGCAATGAATAGAGTAAGTTAATCTTGGACCTCACTGAGTAACAAACAGAAAAAGACATTCAAGGACTGTCCCCCGTCTGAACTTTAGTTGATAAATTAACTCCATTATGTTAATCTGGGATGCACTCCATGTTCCCTTTGGCTCTCAGTCCCCAGGAACCCGGGGGTGAGCCAAGGTGGGGACAGGGAGACGAGTTCATTTCCCGCCGAAAGGTGAATGAGCTCATCAAATGAGGAGCCCGGGGGCCATCTCTCCTCCTGTGAGGTCACCTCAGAGTCTGTCACAGCCTGGAAATACAACGCATGCTCTATGAGTGACCACTTTGATGTTTTAAAAACACGCTCAAATGAAGATTTATCAGAGACTCTCTAGTCTATTTTTATTTGTTTTCATTTTCCGAAGCTTTAATGAGGCCCAGATTCTTTTGTGCAAGATACCATTTAAACATGATGCACTGAGGGGCAGAGTCCAACATGCACGCGCTCTTACATGAAAGTGTACGTCCTAACATAAACTGTCACCCAAAAGAGCAAAAATAAACACAGATGCATTCTTGGTTCCACCACATCCAGGTGAGTGGATACCATCTGCAGCTTTTAAGAGAAACAAAGCAACACAAAGCAGTTTTTGTGTTGGTCGGAGAGATTGTGACTGCAGTGAAGCATGCATCCCAAAGGTGATGCATGACAGTTTAGGACCCGGGCTCCATTGCTGTGATACACCAAATCAAGACCACTTCAATGGCCCAGAGAAGCAGCCGTGACTATAAATAAAGAGGCAGAAAGGCCAAGAATAGCCTCGGCGCGAGAGGAAGGACTGAATTACTGCCGCGATAAGCCACGATTCCGCACATGCAGTCGGATCACAATGTGGTGGGGGCACGCAAATTGGTACCAGCTGTGTGGCCTTGGAGTATGCTGCTGCGGACAGGAGACAGGGTCCAACTATGTGGATTAATCATTTACTCATATAACACAGCCACGCTGGAAACCTCAGGCACTCACTGCATTTATCTCCATTCATGTGTGGTGGCACTCATGCTTGGCTTTGCGTGGTAGTGTGTGTGCATGCATGTGTCATGCACACATGTGTGACTCAGAACGCAGTGGTGGCCTCAGTGCCCACCACATAGTCTGCCGGGGGAGAACGCTCGCAGAGTGGATCAGTCATCTCAGCACTCCGATCAACGCGCAACAGGATCGTTAGAAGACACCCCGTCCTCCTCCTGTGCACCTCACCATTCAATATCTCCAGCTAAAATGCTGGCTATTGATAGTCCAAAAAGTCTTGGTGTCAATTTGTTTCCAAGTTTGGCTTTCGTAGAAACCATTTGGCCCACATCTTGGTTTCAGATGCATTCCTGAGATTTAGCACCCAGTTTTCTAGGAACAACATATTCTCGGAACACTCTGCCATACAGTATTTCAGAGAAATATATTTCACTGGATTTTTTGATTTAGGAAAGTGTCATTTTGAGAGTGAGGCCAGGGGAAGATGCAGCCAACAAATAGAATTTATAGCCATGAGAAACACAGACCTTCAAGGAAACATGTCAGGACTGAGATGTCAGTAAAGCCGTCGCTGACACAGTGCTAAGGAGACTACATCCACACTGAACGCTAGGGTTGTGCAACACCTACTGCCAGGTCTTATAAACCGCTGAGTTCACATACATAGATTTCACACCACACACCTCATTTTACAGATGGGGGTTAAACACTCAGCGTCATGATGACAGAATTTTTACAGCTGCAAACACATGCACGCACATACACAAAAATCGTTGCCTCTTTGAGTTGTTGGTTCGCAGGACAAGACCCCCATGTCTTACTCAGTGAAGCCTCTGTTTATGGTGCTGTTTTTACAGGTCTATAAAATATTAGTCTGAACCACTCTGCTCTTGTGTGTGTGGAAAAGCCACATCTGAAGTCTGCTGGTTTGTCATGAGTGGCTGTGGGGAATAAGAGCTAATGCTGTGGCTTGGGACCCTTCCTATAACAACACAGACTCCTTCAAGGGTCCCACCATGACAGCCAAGACCACTGCTCGGGCCTTGCCTGCTGTATATACTTCAAACGTCAAACCCACTACAGGGGACCCGTGCCGTGTTTACTGACCGACCTGCCTGGCCTGTTGCCAAGAGCAGCTCTCAGACATAAGTCGTTCCTCTGACATCACCGCACGTCTCAGCCTGCAAGGGGACGGTGGGTAGACCTGTGTGGTGCTACAGGAAAGCATCTCAAAGCAGCTATGCGTGCACGTGTATCTCTAGTCTCTAAAGAGGCGGGACATCCAGAGAGAGAGAGAAGCTTGGTAAAACTTGTTTCATGTCTGCCTGTCTTTTCAGCCTGTCCCCATCTGCCTTTTGTTCGGTCCCATATTCTATCATATCTTTTGCATTATTTTCTTTTGTAACAGTTTTCCTCAGCTCTTGCTAAAGGAATATCTTTCCTAGCAATCTGGATTATAATAATCCTCCAAATCAGCTCTGGCTCCACAGGCGATGCCACTAAAGCTATTCCCTCCTGAGACCAGGACCACTGCTCCTTTTATCAGGCAGAGAGAGATGGAGCCAGAAAGTGAAAGCAAAGTACAAACCATTATTCATCTGTATTCATTTATTCATCACTCCCTGCACAGTTCAATCAGTTCAAACACAAACGTTGAATCGATTCATACCAGCTATAGAGGACAAACAGATAAACACCAGTGTATAAGCGCTCAGATTTCCACCAACAGAGCCAAGAACAGTGCTCAAATTGTGGAGGTGAACCCAGACCATGACAGGTACTCTTAAAACCAACAGTGAAGACAAACTCAACCTAGTAGACTTTCCTGGAAAGGCTGTGGGTAACGGTTCAAACTAAAAACGCAAAAAGGATTTTGTTTTTCGTGTGGAAAACAGTCCACCCCCCCTGTCAGCAAATAGACAGAACTAATGCACCTAATGCTTTGCACATCATTACAAGGAGAATGTTTGGAATCTAACATACACACAACACATAAACAGACTGAGTTATATTTGTATATTCAATGAATAACTGCGTCTCTGAAAAATGTAAATAACTCAAAAAGACAAAAAATGAATCTGTAGAGGAGATATAAACCATGAGACACTAAAAAAGTCAGATGGAGGGGGCTGGGGTGGGGACGCTCAACAAAACAGAATTAATAAGAGGGAGGAGCCGGACATACCAAGAT
>JAVQJL010079647.1:0-33027 GCA_036024295.1 Nannoperca obscura
AATAAACACTATATATATATATATATATATATATATATATATATATATATATATATATATATATATATATATAAATATACTATATTCAATTTCTGATGTAGATGTATCCCTCTTTTATCAAATGCCAGCATTCACACGTAAGCTTTAAATCTCAGCACCCTGTGATACTCTCTGACACAATGATCCAGTCTGATTTTCCTGGAAATCCTGGAATTATATTCTTGTTCAGGAGTGATATCCCGTCATCCATCCAGCTTGGTCCAAGTCCCTGAGAAGCAACGCTACAATCCCAAATAAAATCGTAGTGAAGAGTTAATTTTTTATTTTTCATGTTTATCTTTATAAGGACTATGAAGTATAGAGAGACCATAGAGTTGACCAGTGCCATACACATGGCAACATTTAATATGGGCCTTTATACAAATACACACAGCTCAACAGGAAAGCATAAACATAACCCAGTCTGGAGAAACTTTATGTGACGGTTTAAATGTTTTTGTATTTATACAATTTTTATATGATCACTCTTTCTGTAAAATGTTGATTTCAACCATCTTATTAAGTTCATGTCTACTACTGAGTATTTGTATCTAAACACTGGCAAATAGTAAGAGTAGCAAGAGTCACCCAGGTGGTTCAGCTGGAAATCTCCGCATTTAAAATGTTTTTTGTCCGACGTTTTGTGTAATGAACTCATTTGACTGAACAACAAAAGACTCATCCCCAAACCACAGTTATCTTCTTCATGGGCTTTCTGCTCTGCACTACTGCTTTCTGTACTTTCATCCAAAGTCCAGCTTAAGTCACACCGATGTGCCATAAACACTGCTGAAAGAATGTTTCAGTTTCTTGTCCTCAGCATTCCTTCTGAGCCGTAATATCTATTTATTTTGTAACTACAGGTGCACTAAATCATGCCTCCTGCTTTCCCTTCCTTCCATATAGAGTCTGACTTTCTTTTATCCACAGCCGAGCTGGAATCACACTCAGCTTCTACTTCTCAGATCCAAAAAGGTTTTAACAGCGCGGGACACGGGGCGAGGCGTAACCCCCTCACCTCAGCCATGCAGCACATGGATTAGGCCCAAAAATCTCTCAGGTTGACAGGAAATGTGGATGGAGATTCCACATCAAACAGTGAGCTGAGGAATGGTGTTTGTGTATTGTGAGGGAAGGAGCGAGGATGTAGGTGAGGGAGAGGAGGACACAGCGTCATTCACACCCGAGTGTCAATCCTGATTTCTTAGAGAGTGTGGACACAGAAGAGCAGCGTTTCTCTGTGTGCACACCTGAGCTTGTGAGGTATAAACTGAAGCATTCAGACACAGAGAGAGGAGGACAGTTTGTGTATTGTGAGAGAGACTTCTCAGATATTGCGTGATCAGAGACTCAAAATGAGATGAACAAGGAACCTGTGAGAAAAAAAAGAGAAATGTCTAAAACAGGTCAATTTTGTATATTAGGGATTTGAGCCCTGACATTTTAGCAAAATTTGCCAATAATTACATTCAAATTCAACTAAAAAAGTATTTTAAAAACAAATATTGGGTCTAATTTGGCAAAAAAATGCATGTGAGCTCTTAGGCTAACATGCAAAAGATTTTCCCTCATTTGGTAGTTTTGATGGTGGTGGAGGAGAGCGTTGTCCAACACATTGCTCCAAAATCTCCCCAAGGTAAAGGTCAAAGCATAAGATCCGTGGAGCACCTGCATTTGTTGTATTTCTCCATCGTTTTATTTGCCTTTTTCTTTTAAATTGTCATTTGTCTGTATATTCAGCATACTGTACTTGTGTAGTCATATCATATTGTTTTATTGGATTGCACAGTCCACCACCATCCAACTTCAAGATGCACATTCTAAACATATAATGTTTGCAGTCTATAGCAAGTGTAATGTTTTATAACCTGTTGTCATATTGCAGAGACATTTCTGGATAGCTTCGTTGAGCCTCATTTATTTCTTTATATTCACGTAATGAATATTTAAATGACAGGTGAGCGTGGCGAATAAAACCACATTCATATCTGAAATTATTTAGAATTTTATCAACTTGGAAAGTAAACAAAAAAACTGTTTACAACCGATTTACAAAGTAAATCAAAGAGTCAGATAGATAACTAGGTAGATAGATAGATAGATAGATAGATAGATAGATAGATAGATAGATAGATAGATAGATAGCTTAATTGTTAATTAATAGAATTTTATAACCGAATTATTAAAGAATTTAGTTTTTACTCTAGAATATAAAAGAACAAAACCAAAAAATGATGACGATGAAAACAGTCACTCAGGGAGTGTTAAAACTTTTCTGAGAGGAATCTGAGTCACACAAAAAAAAAGACAAAAGAAAAGGAAACGATAGATTGATGTGTTGATGAAACTATATTAATTCAATAGTGTAATGCTGCCCTCTAGTGGCCTCTTTTCAACTCCCACTCTCCTAGTGCCTCCAAAGCAGCAAACACTGAATAGGATTAACTTTAAACATGTCTTTAGAATAAACTAGGCCAACTAAACTAAGTTGTGACACAACTATCACAAATAATATATTTCACAATACATTACCAGATTTAAATCACCAAATGCTACAGATGTGACTACTCACTCCTGGTTTGAGGCTGGAGAAGAGCAATTTAACCTTTTAAACATTAACGCCTGTGTTTCTGTTAAGTGTCAAGGCATCACAAGGGTCACGGGTGTCAATTGGCTCTGGTAGCATGTGACCCGGTTTCGACAGCCCATCCAGTTTTGAAATCGATATATTGTTGTCTTAATGTAAGTCATGTGATGGCCAGCAGTAGTTTGAGTTATGAACTTAATGGGCCATTGTTCGTGGGAGTATAGGAGCCACGAACAATGCTTCACTGCCCATTTGAGCCAATCATTAAGGTTAATGTCTCATTCTCAGTGAGCTCCTGGGTCGCAATGGCTCCAAAAGCATTTCTTCACATCACGTGCTCCTTATGTCACCACAGGAATGCCTGACAAAATGTATATCATTTCATCATAGTTATTTAAAAGCAAAACACCACTTGGGCAAGATTTAATGTAATACATTTTAACTCTGTTTTAGTTTTTTTTATATCTCTCTGAGCCTGCCTTATGTTTGTAATTTAAATTCGGCTTCTAATGGCCCATACACTGCGAGTCTGGCACTAGCCTGGGAACTGGCTGTGCACTGGACTGTGCGTTATCCGGTGTTTTGATGTCTCGATCGGTGGAAACGCAACCGACCAGGAAGGAGAAAAAGTAGCCCGATTTGTCACCTCGACACATTACAGCTGACTGAAGCCTCACACTCCGGCAGCTTCTGCAATACACTTCCACCATCCACTTCTGCTGCGCACCAGGAGGCGGCGAGCTGTGGAGGAGAGGATGTGCCGCAGACTGTGGTTGTTGCTTTACCTGCCATGTTATCAGCCTCGTGTAACCGAGTCCAAATGGATTAGCTTTTGGGATGATTATGGAGAGCACCATAAACGCATCCAAGCCCCGTGCGTCCAGGCCTACTGAACATAGACTTATCCATTGCGCACACACGTTGCCATTTTTGCATTCGTCCATTTGGCCCCACAGACTAAACTGGTGTGAGCTACTTTAAAAACGTTTTAGGCTACAGATTTTTATTTTAGATGCTCTGATTTAGCAGAAGATCTCAGTGTTTGGTGGCATAACACATCCTGCAGGATAGGAAAAGCTCCGGCTGCTAAACGGGCACATTCATGTGTCATCGGGGATCAAACCGACAGCTATTAGCCGGGCAGCTGTTAATAGGTGTGTAACACATCAAAGGCACGCGTTTGAAAGGCTCGACAACATCCACTGAGATGTGCAAGAGGGTGGGGGTCGTTTTGTGTCTGTCAAGCAAAGTATAAAAACCTCGGGTACACTACGTGATGGCCAGTGTCGTGGAGAGACTCGAGGGACTCTCTTTGCTTTGCTCTATAAAAGGAGGAAAATGGCACTCGGGTTGGATTTTACTGGCGGTAATGTTTCGGAGATGAACACGTTTTACTCGGAACACTTCTGGTCCTCCACACGTCTGGATGTGAACAACAACGACGACGATTACGCACAGGACTCCAGCAGAGGTGAGACTTTTTAAGAACTGTCTCAGGGACCAATTTTAAACCAGCCTGCACGAAATAACAAAGCGCTTATTTATTTTGGTTGCTTATGGGCCCAAAAGTCTAGGAACTTTACAATTATAAAGTTCAGTTTAAAGCATAGTCTAGTCCAGCATATTTGTAAGTCGTTGTACATTCACCAGTCCACACGTAGGTGATTTGTGTGGCCCATTTAATTGTAATCTCAGAAAAAGTTAATAACTAACTAACACCGTGTCCCCTCCCTGCAGTGCGTCCTGATGCTCCACACAGGACTCGCTCGGACATCCAGCGCCGCCGAAAGCGCACGACTTTCAGCAAGGCGCAGCTGAGCGAGCTGGAGAGGGCCTTCTGTGTCACACAGTACCCGGACATTAAAATGAAGGAGTCCCTTGCCTCCATAACTGGGCTGCCGGAGTCTAAAATTCAGGTAGGTTGTGGCTTGTGTTTCACAGACGCCGTGCGCACAGGCTACTTTTGGATGACGTCCCCACAGCGGTGTTCCGGGAAAAATAACCACAATTTATTCTTTTTCAACAGGTGTGGTTTCAAAATAGACGCGCACGCTTTTTTAAGAGCAAGAAACCAATCAGAGGGATCCACAAACCCTCCCCGGACTACATTTATCCCCAGTTCTCCTGCACTTCAACTCCCAGACCACCACTCCCCCGGTTGGCTCCTTCTTTCCCTCCCACTTCCAGCCTACCGTGCCCACCAGGCCGCCCTGCTCCGAGTTTACCTCAGTCCACCAGACTCTCGACCATCCTGGGGACTCAGGCCACGTCCCTGCCGGACCCCACGTCCCCTGTCGCCGCCGACCAAGCTACACCCTGCAGCCCGCGCGGACCGGGTCTGCCAGGAGTTCCCCAGGACCATTACTACCAAGCCCCGGACTTTACCGATTACTGCCGCGGTGTGTTTGAGTGGGATCTGACGGAGGACTTTGATGCTTTCTTCGGAGACGCACATGGATCCCAGCCTGTGGGAAGCCGCTGCGCTGCAGTCGGACACCCTGAACCCAAGGAGAGCGCCAAGAGTCCTCTGGATCACCAGGACATCTCCAGCACTGACGAGTCCATGGACGACCTGTCCGACCTGTGCTTCCAGGACATGTGCGACTTTAATCTGTCAGATTTGGACATTTCCGCAGCAATGATAGATTATCTTTTGGGTTGACTGAAAAAGTTACATATTTAAGACCACACTGTATATAGGCTCATGCCTAGTAATTTATGGTGACATTGCCCTGAAAGGACTTTCTCATATAAATAAAATGTATAGAACTATTCAGATATAGGTATATTATATTGTAGAGTATTACGTGAACATCACAAATAAAACACATTTTATAATATAGCCTACCCGTTGTGTGTTTGACTCATATTGTCGAATGCCGGCTTCGTCATCACGTGGCGCCGTGGCTTAGTTGGTTAAAGCGCCTGTCTAGTAAACAGGAGATCCTGGGTTCGAATCCCAGCGGTGCCTTTTGTTTTTGTTTCACCGGCGAAAAGAATCATGTGAACTGAATAGTTACCAGACGACATTTAGAGTACGTCATAATATCCCGTAAAAACGTTACCGGTAGACCATGATTAAAAAAATCTTACACTGGAAGCAAGGAACCGATAAATTGTTTCCTTGGCTGGAAACCGGAAGCGACGTACCTGGCGATTTTCATGGGTTTAATGCAAAGGTCTTAGAGCGAGGATCTGTTAGAACTGTTAGAATCGACATTGAGGTGTTACACTTAGTTTTTAGGTAACAGTAAAGCAGTGAAGGATCAGTTGGTAAGGTAGTAATGCCACTAAACCATCAACATTTCTCGAGCTATTTCACAAAAAGAAAATACTTGACTAATATATATACAACGTGACACAAATGCCACAAAAGAAAACAATAAATTAAGCAAACACAGCAGACCACAGGATGAACAGTACTATAGGACTATAGGATAAACCCACTTTTTTGCGTATTTTCTTTTGCGTATTTGCCAGTGGCTTAGATCAGGCGCGATAAATGCATCATTAACACAAGAAAATAAGTGTTGCATGAATGCAAACAGAGCACAGTGAGTGTTATAGATAATGCTGTGTGTTACATATGAAGACAGATTTAAAATGATACACATATTTTAGTTTTGTGTGTGGTGTACTCACTTGCGGTCTTTTGTCCAGTAGAGGGTGCACGTCTTTCAAGAAAGCGTCTAACCGCTGGACAGACCGAAGAGGTTCCATTTAATCACTTAGGCCTACGTGTAGCGGTGTGACCCTTTGTGAAAACAAATTTGAGCTTTAAAATTCAAAATTTGATTTTTTTTGTGTGAAGACATGTTGGTCCGCAGCATAGATGGCTGTTTGAGGGATTTGACTTCCAGGGTTAAGGTGACAATTTGGTTTCAAGGGTAGGGTCAGTGTTAAGGTTAGGCATGCAGTTGTGATAGCTAACCCGAGAATGCATTAGGTGTGTGTGTGTGTGTGTGTGTGTGTGGTATATACCATATAGGCATATATATAGGCATATAGGCAGAAAATTAAGGTGCTCACAAAACTGAAATCTCAAGTTTATTAAATTATGCAGAATTTCAGCTTATCCACCTAAATATAGAAGGGACATTAGAATGGGTATTTATCATGCTGTAAACACAACAACAATCATATTGTTATTATATTAAGACTTGTCACAATTAGATTTGTTTAAAGTACAGGGTGGATTTTTCCCTATCTCCTCCAAACTACGGGCTCAGTCGGCTGGCCTATCTCTTCTCTGCCCTCGATGCACCAGGTGTCTCTTCACTCTTGCAGCCCAGCCAGTATTTCGCAATGGATCGTGGGTAAGGAGGGTTGGCAGAGTCCACGCGTTTTGTCTGCAGATCCACTCTGTAGTATTTATCTGCCATCATAAAAAGAAAAGAAACATCCAAACCAAAACGTGTTAGCTCAAAGAGAATCTTTTTCATTCCTGTAATTGTTTTTGTTAGAATTTCTCCCTCAGTTTTCAGTTCCGTTAAAACACATCCCGACTTAGGGAGAAAAATGACTCCATGTGTTCATACCTCGCTTGAAAAAATACACATTTTGAACAGGAGTGCTTTTGTACTCCTGTGTGGTGCCCTCATCAGCGATGTTGCCGTAGTGGCTGTAGTCAAACCAGTCATCATACTCCCACAAATCATCAAACAACACGTGGCGACTTTGCCTTCTTCGCTGTCCACGCTTCTTGCTGGGCCTCCTCCTCCGACTGCTCCGCCTCCTTGCTGGCGGAGGAGAGGATGGCGTTGGCTTGGGACTAAGGTGAACTCGTCCCACCATGGCAGCATCTACAGAGGGCCTGATGCCCTGCCAGTCTCGACTGATGAAACGTGGGCCTGTGTGGTGACTGCTGACTGAATGAAGACAGGGGAGAAATATATGAAATAGATTAGATTTATTAACTGCGCGAGATGCAGATAGACAATTAACAACGAGAATTGAGCTACATACACGCGTGTAAATACACAAGAAAGCACACAAGCACAACTGAGCCTTACAGGAGCTCCCAAAGAGCTCTGTGAAAAAATCCTCCCATGTCTGATCGCAGAAGAGGTCAGTGTATCGTGTGAACAGCACAGACGGGGAGGACCGGCTCATGCGGACACACTCCTCATGGGAAGGCTGGTTTTTGAACTCATACTGGAAATACTTGTCTCCTGAAGAAAGAAAGAAAGAAAGAAAGACATAATTGTTATTAGTAATACTGCATCCATTAATTCAGGGTCATATAGGATCAAAACCACTCACAGTCTACACTGGGCACAAGGCTCCTTTGAATACTGACCAATATCACACGTCTCTATAAAAGTACCTTTGAAAAAGTAGGCTTTCTCTTTGCCACGGTGACTTGGTGCTGGTATGGCAAACGCGGCGTCAGTGTCATCTGGTATGCCTTCAAAGCCGACGGAAATGTCCCGCGGATAGTCCCCATCCAAGACGTCACCGTCAAACCTCCAGTACTGGTTCCCCTGAGGGAGAAGACATTCAAAGCCAAGTGAAAGTCAAGTGTTTGCATGAAAATCTCCATAAAGTATAGAACCATAGTATTCTCAGCTTCAGAAGATCCCTGCTAATGACTTCTTTCTAAGGACGCACTGTTTTTTTAAATATCTTGAACATCCTCAGACTCTAGAAAGATAGAGGTTTCCACCTTAAAGATGTAGGATTTCCCCTGGCAGTTGACGCGTGTGAATGCAGCGTCGATGGGCCCAGAGATTCCCCACACATCCTGGATGAGTTTGGGGTAACCAGGAAGTATTGACTTGTCATCCAGCTCGAAGAAATATTCACCTAGGAGGAAAAGCGGGCTTTGGATCAGTGTCATATGCAGTAAGAGACTCAGTTCAACTTGTTTAACCAGGATAATCCAGAAAGTGTCATCAATGAAAACTATTTAAATATCTAATCAAATGCACAGCCTGCATAGTTTTGTCAGTCAAGAGACCCTTTTGGTTTACCTCTAAACGCATAGATCGACCCATTCTTCAGCTGCAGAAAAGCATCAAAAGGTCGCCCACTGCAGGGCGCTGCGTCCGAGCCCACAGGTGGGGTGGGCCCTTGTGTGGTGGTGGGTCGAGGAGAGGCGGGTGGGATTGCTGCATCTGTGTGGAGAGTTGGTGTGGGAGCTCTTTCGTTGAGAGCCGTCGTTGCTTCTGTTTCATCCCCGGTTTCCGCGAAGGTGTCGCCACGAGCAACTGAGGACAGAACAGAAAAAAGTTTGGTCCCATGAAGATGTTTCAGCAGTCTTTACATTTTAATTAAAACACGAATAGTTTATTCAGTGAAATGATAATAATATATCTAATAATGTATAATAACTACTATACCGACTTTTTTTAGGGCACGTGGTATCAAAGTCCCCACAGCAGCTTCCATAGTACACACACATGGAGTCACACTGACACTTCATCTGTGGATCGAAGGAGCCACAGCGACCCACACAGGACTCTGTGGAAGCGCAGTTTGTTTGTTTCAATGTGATTTATTATTGATTTAGTGCAGACGTTCTTATTTAGTACCCAGTGGTGGAAGCACTTCTTCCTCAGATTATTTTACTTTAGTAAAAGTATGTTGGGAGCAATTCAAAACACTTAATTACAAGTAAAAGTACTACATTTTAATTTACACTTAAGTCAAGGTACAGTAGCAATATCAGCAAAATGTACTTGAAGCATCGGTAGTAAAAGTATTTCTTGTACAGAAAAAGGCCTCTTTAACTAATTATATATTGCATGATCGTTGATTTATAGTTATTAGGTATTTTAGTCTAGTGGTTCCCAACCTGCGGGTCGGGCACCTCCAGTGCGTCACAAGATTAATCTAAAGGGTTGTGAGATGATTTATGGGGAAGGAAAATAAAGGTTCTGCTAAACAATCATGTATATTCTGTGTGATGTACATACATAAACATATTACTGTAATCTCAGGAGGAAAAGTTGTTTTGCTTTTAATATTTATTGTCTATATCTGCAGTTTAGTGAGCTTGCACAATATTTCCCGAGCTATGGAGCACAAAAGAAGAGTTAAATTAGAAAAGACAATCGGGAAGACTTACCCTCTGCAGCAAAGGTGGTGTCCAGCAGGAGGACGAAGCCCAGCAGAACCACCGCTGGCTTCATGTCGACTCACAGGATCTCAAGATCTCCCTTTTTTAACAACAAGCAATAAATGTGTAATTTTGACTCAGAAGAGAACTGTGCACTCTTCTGCCTGTTTCCACCAGTGAGCTCCAGTCAGTTGAGTTTGAGCTGAGTGCCCCACTTTGGGGTGCAGCATTGAGGGCGGACGATCAATAGGTATTTTTTAGAAGCTGTTGACCTGCAGGCATCTGCTCTGCTGGTTGGTCAACACTCTGCTGTGATAATCATTAAACTGTGAAGGCTGATCTCTGTCCTGTCCGTCCCAGAAACATCACACATAATGTGAACTTCAAATCACTTTAAGCCACAGAACATACCCACTGACATTCCAGTTATTTGGCAATTTTAACACCCATTATCAGCTTGTTGCTTATTTCATTTTAAGATAAATACAAGATAATTAGAATAAATCTTGCATTGATGGTCTGTTGAGCTGAATGCTTCTTAATTAGGAATATAGTTCAAATGCATGATTACAAACCTGAATAGAAACTGTAGAAGTGTGCTTTTGTCTCGTAAAGTTGATATATACTGTATATGTACCCTCTGGTTGAGTGGCTGGAAGAGTGAGGGAACGAGTATCTGAGTTTAAACTCTGTGTAACCAGGACAGGCCTTTTCCTCTATTGATCGCTGGTGTAAAAAAAAACTAAAAAAACAAAGCAAACAAAATGTCTTCTTCCAGATTTAGTTCTGAAAACTAGTGGCGTATTACAAAATGAGATGCAACAAGAAAAATGTAGGTTGTTTTTAAAATCTGTGGAGTACCTGTTTTTTTATTTTTCATTTTGGACTATGACCTACAGATTGCCCAAAAAAAGTTATTGATCGGATTCAGCACCATGGAGAGACTCAGAGGCTAAACCAGCTAATCACAACCAGACGGAAAGCTAGAGCCTGCAGACAGTAATGTATACGTGACGATTAAATGTATTGTCTATATATCTATATGTTGCTGTGTGTATCTCTGTGTTGTACTGGCTGTGAAAACTAATCTCCCTCTGTGAAAAACAATCAACATCTAATCTACTTCCTCGTCACTCTGTTAAACATGGAAAGATTTTCTCTTTTAATATCTTTAATATCTCTTTTTTTTACAGAAACAAAAACTGTCTAAGTCAGCTTTCACTCTCAAACACTCAAACTGAAGCACATTTGGCCATTTAGTACCAGTCCACCAGTGGATAAACCAGTTCAAACAACGAAGGAGGTCAGGAGGGTTTTTATAAGGTGCAGTGGAAACTGTCCATTAACTTGGTGAGGACAGATTATCAAGGCCAGTGGACTTTGGATGTCACTGTAGATTACATCAGTTGACTTGGGTTTGCTGACATATCTCAATTAAGATAGATATCAATTAATAAGATCACTGATAAGATCGCTCAGAGGAACACACATTAAAAAAACAATGTGCCAGAATCCACAAAGTTGTGGTTGTTATATTATTAATATACTCTGATCATTATTGTTACTGTTTGAAAGGCAGGTCTGACAGAAAACAAGGATAAAGTTCAAGAATCAAGTGAATTAGTGTTGAATTTGAAATTTGAAATAAATTCGGAAATCAGCTTTTTCGTGCAAGAGATGTTTAAGATGAGTTAATTTTATCAATTCATTTTTACAATACACCCCTAAAGCTGAAATCTATATTGTTCTTAAAAGGGTTCTTCAGATATTTAGTATCAAGCTACAAAAACGACAGATCCTACATTTCCCATCAAACATCTCAGTAACGTCTTTTGACAGACCCTCTCCTTCATCATGTCCACTTCTTAAGACTTTAGAAATCTTCCTGCAGAGCCACAGAGGATTATTATACAACCGTTTTCACAGACGAAGATGTACTAGTTAAAACTATTATTATTGTATCAGTGTGTACGATGGAGTGTGGCATTACTCTAACAGAGCACATTTAGTATGACTAGAGACACTTTAAAGACTCATTGATGAATGTTGATTGGGTATGACGTCTTTACTCCATTTCCTTCATGCAGAAAATAATTTAATAGTTTATTTATTGGTAATTTATCCACATTTTACCAGATCATTTAACTCAGTGTTAGCCTCATTAATGCAGTCCCCTCAGCCTGAAACACTGTAATACTTTTGAAAGTACTAATATAGGATATGGAAAATAATTTGGAGTGAATAGACAACTATAAATAGAACTTTTCTCTCGGTTTATTTTCTGTGCAGTGCTCAAACACTGATTTAAAAAAAATAAATTAGTCACTAACTTGTGCAGAGATAAAGCTGCATTCCCCAGACATCCTTTCTGTGATAAGTCATGAGCACTTGTTTGGATTTAATATGACTGACGATGTGTTTTATGACTTGATTGAACCTTTTCCTGCCTTATCTCTCATATCAAGTGTAGGATAATGTTATAAAAATACACAGAGTTCTCAGTGATTTCCTTGTGTTATGTAAGATCGTAAAAATCTCCAGTGATAAGTTTATTAAAGATAGATTAAAAACAGATGTTCACTGTTCTCATGCTGCTCTTTTTTACAGAGTAATTAATACTTGTATAAGCTCTCATTTTAGTCAGTAAGCCGTCCTAAAGCTGAAATCCACATTGTTTTCTTGGTAATATTTGAGATATTTCTGTAATTTCTGAGAGAAACCTTCATCTTGATATAAGTCCAACAATGCTGGAAACACTGAAGCTCTTGAAGCTCAGTATCTCATAAATGTTCATCTTGTCATTTTCATGACTGCATCAATGCATCACATTAACGCATAGCGTAGCATCTTTATGCACTGCACAGTGTGAAGTTTTGCACATCCCAGTTTTTTTCTTCTTATTTTTATCTTATTCTCTTTTATTTGATATTTCTTCACAATTGTATTGCTAATTTCTCTATTTTATATTGTATTCTTGACTTGCTTCTTTACATTACTTGCTTTTTACTGGCTTTATTTTATTTATCTGTGTATATTTTATTCTATGCTAATTTATGCCCCAATACACCAAAACAAATTCCTTGGATGTGAAAACCTACTTGACTATAAATCAGATTCTGATTGAAATAGAAATAGAAATTAAAGCAAAAGAAAAACCCTTTTAGTTTTAGACAAACTTTCATAACTTTGGACAACACCCAGGCTACTTTAGGATACTGGACTGCTGAAGGTGCTTTTTACTTGACTTGTTTTCACATGACATTTAGCCACCATGTGCTAGTGGTCATACCAGACTAAGTAACGCTGTAGCGGCAAAACCCTTGAGTGTAGTGAATTGAACACGTTTTCTCACTGATTAGGCTAACACATGTCAGATCTATCTCTCTGATGTACCGTTCGATACAGAGTTACAATGCTCTGTATCTTTACTCTGATAACTACTAGTTTTTGTAGCGTTTCTTGGATCCAAGTTATAACTAAATCTGTACACAAAACGTCAGCTTCTGTAGACCTTGTAAGAGACTCTAAGTGGCTACGTGTACCTATTCCTTTTGTTTCAGCTCAGCTGGCACGTGCACAGCACATGACCTTTGGTTAAACCTGACACTCCTGCACTTCTTTAGATGATAAACCTGTCTATTGTTTGGCTATATCTCTCTTCTTGTGTCAGTCTCTTCACCCCTCTCTACCTTTACTGTTGCCTCCCCCTCTCCCCTCCCTGCTGTCCCCACAGCTTAATCTGCCTCACTGTCAAGGATTGTGATCTCGTTGGTGTTGAGTTAATGTTTGATATGCCACAAGAGATATAAAGCGTAAATTACAGTCATATTAGTCTCATTACCTCAGCGGGTCCCTGTGGACCACATCTCTTCACTGTTAGCTCACCTGACCTCGGTGTGTATCTTAATTTCTTGATCAGCTGTTTGCTCTGAGTTCCCTGGGAAACGTCTGGATAGTTCGTCACCTCTGGGTTGTTTGTCAGTTGTTCCAGGAGAAAGATGAATTTTTGGTTAAAGTGGCTGTGGTTCCACAAAAACTACATCATCATCATCGTCACCCCGCTCGCACTCCTTCCCCTGCCACTCATCAGCCCTACATCAGTGAGTATGTGTGTGTGTTTGTGCTTGTGTGAGCATGGACCTAACTTTTTAACCCCTCACTAGTGTTTTCCAGAGTCTAAAACAGGTAACAGTTGTATTTTGACAGAAAGAGTTTGTTCCCTACTTCTGTTCGTCTTCAATGTACAGTGCACGTCAGAGAGATACATTCTGGAAACGGTAGCACTCAATCATTAATGCTTGGCAAATACCGTCCGTTTGTTCATCAAATATTTGCCCCGGGGAATTATTATCCAGTACAAGCTGATCTGCCGTTATTTCACAGTGATCCAAATAAATAAACAATCAAAAAATTGGACAATTTCATGTGGTTTTATTGTTGCAACTCATAATCTCTAAACATTCAAGAAACATTTCTTCACGTGTCAGCTCAGTTGGTATAATCAAGTAAATGCTACACTGGAGACAAAGTGTTTGATGCTGCGTGAGTCAAGTGTTTTTACAAACAAAAACTTACTTTGCCATCACAATTATTTGAAAGATGCTACAATCACACATTAACACATTATGGTTTTAAATCTAACCCATGAAACTGACACTAGCTTGTGTGTGGCTACTGAAAGTCCGCTGCACTTATCGCTCTTCAGGTCGCCAATGTAAACCACTTAATCCAAAAGAAAGATAAAGTTTGTCTCCGGGGCCAAATTCCTTACATGATCACTAGAAACACAGTCTCCTTATAAACCCTGTGACCCAGGTTACCCATTATGTGTTTAAATGCTGCAACTTGACAACTTAATTCATCAGCATATTGATTTGCTCACCTTGAATTTTGAACTACTTAAAAAGGTGCCGTTACGTTATGATTACGTTATGTGCACTGTGTACCGTTGATCTTAAACCAAATTTGAATCCTTTTGCCTCAACATAGAGACTCACAGTGCCAATAAAGACACATAACGTTGGCTTCCTCCTTGATGTCAAGTCCGTTATATGAAGTTACCCAGCAGCCATTAGCTTAGCCTAGCATAAAGGCTGAAAACAGGGGGAAACAGGTGGCCTGTCTTTGTCCAAAGGTAAAAAGAAATCCACCAACCAGCACCTCTAGAGCTCAATAATTAACACATAAAAACTCATTAGTTTAACCTGTACAAAAGCCTAAAGTTTTACACGGGATTATGTGGCATACTCTTGTTTTGGCAAGGAGCAGTGACTTCCTGGAGTCTTGTCAATGTAGCTAACTGTTCATAGAAAATAAATAATCCAGCACATACACCCCCCCCCCCCCCACCCCACCAACTCCTAGTGAGCGTTAGAGATGAGCCAAGCTAGCTGTGTCAAAGTCTTTATGCTAAGCTAACCTAAGATAATGATTTCCAGGCTCCAGCTTCATATTTAGTGTACAGACATTAGAGTGGTATCAGTCTTCTCATCAAACTCTCAGCAAGAACGCAAATAAACGTATTTCCAAAACTATTCCATTCATGCTTTTTGAAGATACATTTTTGAAAAAAACCTAAGAGAGAAAGAATGAATGAATCTCAAAATGCCTATTTAATGAAAATGTGATGCATTTGATGTTGTTAAAACTGCACAGAATGTTATAGTTGTAATAGACAAAACGCACATAGACGATACTGTTGCAGTATGCATTTATGTGTAATAAGTAATTTCATTTAGTGCATATGAATGTGTTGCAATAATAGTCTTACATTTTGTTATTCTTTTATCTTACCTTACATAAATGTTTTAAGACACTCACAAAAAGTGCATGGCCTCGTCTTTGTGGAAAGTTGTGTCGGGGAGTTTAAACAGTTTTTGTGAGAAGGGATTTTACTAAGAACCCATAAAGAGTTAACTTGTGAGACAAGAACACAGAAAACTGTTTGCTTTATGATCAAGGGTTACTGCTAACTGCACGTGTAAAGTCTTATTGCCTTTTAAAGAGATGCTGGAGATAAGAGAAAGGACATAAAAGCGAAAATACTCTATGTACTTTACTGGAGGTGTGTGTCTGTATCTGCTTCTGTGTTTGTCTTTGTCTGCCAAACACCCACATGTTTTCACATCTCAGCATATTTCAGATGTAAAATGACAAAGTGCTCCTCTGACGATGTGATGTTTGTCTCTTCTCTGTATGAGAATTTAGCCTGAACACTTCTGTGTGTGTGTGTGTGTGTTTACAGCAAGCGAGATGTGGTTATGCTATCATCCTCATGGCTCTGTACTGGTGTACAGAGTGTATGCCTCTGGCTGTGACTGCCCTACTGCCAGTTGTCCTCTTCCCTATGATGGGCATCATGGAGGCTGGAGCGGTACAGTCCTTATTTACACTTTTGTGCTTCATTATGTGCCAGCTTATATGTACCCATACTTTATCACTTTTTTTACTTGACTTACTTTATTTTATTACTTACTTTACTTTATTTACTTGACCCATACCTGTAACATCTCCATTTGGAGGGAAAGTGAGAGGCTACATGGAGCAGTGAAGTGTTATAATGGGACACCGATGTGTCAATAACACGAGTCAACACTAGTTAAATGCAGCTGGACTGCTGATTTTCGCTCCTTATACGATCAATTGATTAACAGATTAAACTGCACTGATGGGGTCTTTGCTTGGGGGCCAAGACCAGGAGGTCAGAGGTCAGAGGTCAGGATCGGCTAGAGAACAGCTAAAGGACATAGAAGAAGAAGAACAGGACCAAATAGAGTACATAGAATAGGACATTTACTTTAACACTGCATACTCTGTTGATTTGACCTTTCAGTCAGTATTTTTGGGATGAACTGTATCTTTACATGAAAAGATCTTCTGTTCTCATGTTTTACTTTCATTGCTCATAAAACAAATATAATAATACATTACATCTGAATGTGACAGCGGATTCTCGGCTTACTACAGCAGTTTGTTTTGCACATATTTGGATTTTTGACAGTGTCCGTGTTGTCTGTTTCAGGTCAGTATTGAGTATCTGAAAGACTCCAACATGCTGTTCATGGGTGGCCTGTTGGTCGCCATCGCAGTGGAGCACTGGAACCTTCATAAGCGCATCGCTCTTCGAGTTTTGCTGCTGGTTGGTGTTCGTCCGTCCCTGTAAGAAAGCCTTGTGATACAGCTCACCTGTGTACACTACAGCAGAAAGAAAGCTGTGACTAGAGGCTCAACAGTGCCTACGAGGATCGTTATAGTCTTGACTTAAAAATGCTCAATTGATTACAAAATCCTCCATTTGGCACCTCTCATCATATAACACTGCCGTGATGTCCTTTTAGGATAATAGTATTCTATGAATTTACACTGTTGGCCACTTTTGAGAGATTCGTCCACAACAACCAGAAGCATAAACTGCAAAAAGACATACATCTTAATAAGTCATTATATTTTAATATTGGATATGATGAGAGCTCAATGCACTGAAACTTTTAACATTTCCAAATTTGGTCGTGTTCTTTGTTCTCGCGGTGTTTGGTTGTTATTCAGCATTTTTTTTTCTTTTTGTCATATGCATGACGATGGTTTGTGTCCGTTTGCAGGTGTTCTCTTAATTTGCAGTGCATTGAGTGGTCAGGGCCACCGCAAATGTGCCTTCAAGACTCACATCAAGACATTAAAAACAATAAGGATGATTGAATAATTTGAGAGAAAATGTTCATTGTTTGGGTAAAAATATTCAGTTGTTAATCTCTTTCTGTTGTTTTGGGACTTGAGACGTGAGAAAAGAGTTAAGGCAGAATAAGATAGATACAATATTTTAGGACTAAATTACGTGCATTGATATATTACAGATGTGAGATGCTCATGAAATACCATTGGAACGTTATAGTAATTTTGCTTTACTCTTTATAGTCAGAAAACAGATGATGTTGTAAAGCAGGACAACATTTTTTTTATTCCAGAAACGTTTGAAAAAGAATTGGAAAAAATACAAAATAACATAATAAAATATTTTATAACTAAGTGCACTCTTTCATCAAGATCTAATCACCACTGTTCTTCTCATTATCAGTATCCTCACATTCACTTCCTCCGCTACCCTCACACACAGGTTAATGCTTGGGTTCATGTTGGTATCGTCCTTCCTGTCCATGTGGATCAGCAACACGGCCACCACTGCCATGATGCTGCCCATCTCCCAGGCCGTGCTGCAGCAGCTGAAAGACACAGAAGCCCAGGCGGACGAACGAGAATTCCAGGCTAAAGCCGAGGACAACTACGCGTTTGAGCTCGAGATCAGACAAACTAAAGAGGAAATGCCCGGCGAGAAACAGCAAGACACCAACACTCAGCTGGAGGGCGGAATGAGTAAGTAAAATTGTCTGCTAGGTAGATGATTTTAATGTGTTCTAGGCGGTAACCTCTTCAATAACTTCAATTTCCTGAATGTCTTGGGCTTCAGACGAACTTGAGTCACAGCAGGAGTCCAGGAGAAAAGTGATGGAGTCCAAGTACGAGTTCCTGACCAAAGGGATGAGCCTGAGTGTGTGTTACTCTGCCAGCATCGGAGGCACGGCCACGCTCACCGGCACGACCCCTAACCTCATCCTAAAGGGTCAAATGGACAAGTAAGGCATGAATCAACATTCCAGATATGTAACAGCTGATAACTATTCTGTTACTACCTCTCATCTCTCCACAATTCTTATCTTTTCTGAAGGATCTTCCCTGAGAATGGTGATGTGATCAACTTTGCCAGCTGGTTTGGCTTTGCTTTTCCCAACATGGTGCTCATGCTGTTGCTGACCTGGCTCTGGCTTCAGTTTATGTTCCTGGGCTTCAAGTAAGCGATCTTCAGTCTAGTACAGTCAGCCACAGATGCTTCTGTGAGCAATGAAGAGGCTGTTAGACCAGCTTAGCAAAAAGACTGGAAACAGCTAGGCTGGCTCTGTCTGAAGATAAGAAAATCCACCTAACTTATCACTGTGCTGTTAAAGGGAGAATAAGCTGCTGGATGAGATGAGATTTATGGTACAAGGGGCAGTAGAAGAGCACAAGCCATTATCATGGACAAATCCAGGCAGTCATTTGTTTTTGCTGCTGCTAAGTGATGTTGCAGCATCAAGGCACACACCACTCAGCTTGTATCCTCAGGCAATAAGACTTGTAGGGCACGAGTTCATTCAGTCAAGAAAATATTTTTTATATGCTTCAACAAGACTCTTTGAGCAAATGGTAAAGAAAGTCATTGATTTAATAATTAATTAATCATTTTCAATAGAGAAATTTGTTCCTTAAACAGAGTAGAGAATATATTATAAATTATATTATAAATCTTTAACATTTCCTTGATTTGTTGATGAATCTGCAGCATCTTTGCACTTTGTACTTCTCCCCGCAGCCTGAAGCAGACATTTGGCTGCGGCGTAAAAAACGAGAGAGACAGGGAGGCGTACGCCGTGATGAAGGCAGAGTACAATAAACTGGGCCGCATGAAGTTTGCTGAGGTGGCGGTGCTCACCATCTTCATCCTGCTGGTGGTCCTGTGGTTCACCAGGGAGCCGGGCTTCATAGACGGCTGGGCAACGGTGCTTTTCAATAAGGAGAAAGCGTGAGTCTTTTCTTGGCATCACTTTCAAGGATAAATGTGGAGAAAACGTCTATATTGTTCTTATTGTCAACAAATCCCATGAAAAACCAACAATGGGCCATTTCTACTATCAAGTATTGTTACCGTAGCCAAAGACCTATATTTCTTATTCCATTGTCCAATACACCTCTATTGATGATTGTTTGTTAAGGTTAGGGGACCTTCATCGTCCATCGGACCTTCAATCTTCACTGTCAAAGTCCGATGTTTTGTTGTGTGCTTAAACCCTGGTCCTTCAGTTAAATCTCTTGATCCGTTCAACACAAAACATGTGGCAGTTTTACATGAATCAATGCACATTTGTTTTAGGCCCATAGCTTACTCACTGCACTGTGACAACACTGTTAAACATAGCAGGAAACATGGCAGCAACATATTTAAACAATAATATGTCAAACAATGTTACCTTGTGTCCCTCAGGTTTGTGTCAGATGGAACCATCGCTATCTTGATGTCGATGCTCTTCTTCGTCGTCCCCTCCCAGCTGCCCAAGTTTGGAGGCTACGCTAACAACGATGAAGGTGAAATGTTGTTTTTACCCCACTGATCACGTCTACGGAGAAAAAAATCCCTGATAATATAATGCCTTGATGGTATTCGTGTGACTTAAATTTCATCTCAGTGGAGCACTGGGAGGATGATTACCCAGCGGTCTTTCAAACTAATTACTATTTCATGTTCACACTTCATCTGGGTCTCACAGGTAAGACGGTGAATGCTCCACCCACTCTGCTGAACTGGGAGGTCGTCCACGAGCGAATGCCCTGGAACATCCTGCTACTGCTGGGAGGGGGCTTTGCTCTGGCTGCCGGGAGTGAGGTACTCACAAAATCACGGTGTTTTATCCTATTAAGAAAACATGTAACGACTTCACACACTTCTGTGTATCAATTCATTGTAAATTGAATATAGTTAAAAGCCCAAAAGACTTAATCTACAGAAAATATTTTTAAAGATGTCACAGTACCAAGTACACAGCCTTATTAACAAGTGATTTCTGGCATACACAGTGCAGAAACTTCACAGCATTGACCATGTAGTTTTGAAGATTTTACCAAACTAACAATAATATGGAAAGTGAGTGAGTGACTAAATTAAACATTTTCCTGGTTGCTCTCTAACTCCTGGATGTGTAAATAAGGTAATTGTTTGTTAACAAGTTCGTCATATCAACTTAAACGGTGATGATACGTCAATGTTGTTTTGCCAAGTGGGCAAAGAAATCAGTTACTGCAGATTAAACGAATCACCAACGTTATTACAATCTGTCCAAATTAAGTGGCAATCCACGCAACAGTTGTTGAGACGTTTCACTTAAAGCCACAAATGTCTACCTCATGAGAAAGAGGAAAATGTCTGACAGGGAAAGTGAGGGGATCTCTCAAGTGAATGTCAAGCCACCAAGTACCCACTGGTGGTGCTAGATGAAGAGCCAGGGTATCATCAGAGTCAGTAGAATTAATCCTCTGGTGAACATGAATTTCTGTACCAATCCATCCAATAGTCCAATGTTGAAATCCTTCTGGACCAGACTGAAACATTGCCACCACCAGACATCACCACCCCTAGACTCACGCTGCTAGCATGGCTAATAGCAGAGTTAAAAAGATTTTACGTTTACAGGAGTCAGGTCTGTCCGATTGGTTGGGAAAGAGCTTGACACCTTTGCAGAACATTCCTGCCTTTGCCATCTCGTTGCTGCTCTGCCTGCTGGTGGCGACATTCACAGAGTGCTCCAGCAACACAGCCACCACCACCCTGTTCCTGCCCATACTGGCCTCAATGGTAAAGAGAACTCACGTACACATGCCACCCGGCACACACACACACACCCTACTTCTACACTTCTCCAGGTATTTAACTCTATTGTGTTGGCGTGTTTCTTAGGCCACTGCTATTAAAATACACCCGCTGTATGTGATGCTGCCCTGCACCATCTCTGCCTCTCTGGCCTTCATGCTGCCTGTGGCCACTCCACCCAACGCCATCGCCTTCTCGTTTGGAAACCTCAAAGTCATGGACATGGTGAGATTTACACACTTGAAGTTGAAGTATGGTCATGCCCATGATTCTTGGATATCATGATTCTTTTAAGACTATTAATTACCTTTTTAAGACCCATTGGAATACAATCACAACGGCCAAAGTATGAAAGTATGATGGAAAACCAGTGGGGACGATATGGCCTGTAAATATTTATTATTATATCACATTTCTTTCAGAACTTCCCAGGATATGGAACAATAATTCCTAATCATATATAATTGATTTAATCCTGGATCAGGATAAGCAACAGAATGAATTAACCAAATGAAAATTATGAATTAATTTAGGATTTTTGTTAAATTTACACTCTCCTATCATGAGATGGTGAGCTTCCTCGCTACCGTAGCTAGCAGAAATGACAGTATATGCTGAAACTGAACAGCGTGCTGCACACAATCCACTGTTGCAACAATCCCACTTTCGGTTTATAGGTGCAAAACCAAACTTTGTTGCTTTTTATGACTTTTAATGACTTGCAGATACCCTGGTTTTTTACTTTACGCATTAGGTATCCTGATAAGAATGTCTGTTTTTTCAGGTTAAAGCCGGCTTCATACTGAACCTCATTGGGATTTTGACAACTAATTTAGGCATCAACACCTGGGGTTTCGTCATGTTTGACATGGACACCTTCCCTCAGTGGGCCAACAGGACCAACAGTACAAATGGCTAATCCTGATTGGTGCATGGAAGTCCCGTCCACTTCAAACCAGTGGAGAAGAGCACAGACACACACACAAACACTCAAATAAATACATTTCTTGAGTGAAATTACCAGAATCGTTCAAACTTTGAAAGAAAAGTGTGTGTTTGTGTAGGATCCCATCACTAGAAAGAGGCTGAAAAACGTGTTCAGGGCCTTGAAAGGAAAGGAGACCTGTGGTAGATCTGATTATTATAGAAGAAGAAGAGAAACGAGGAGAGTAAATGAAAGGTTGGTTACAGTAAATGTGGTAAAGAAAATAAAAGTTTAAAGATGAAACCGATCCAAAATAAAACACCATTTAGACCCAGTTTCACTCAGCAGTGGTTCATAAACAAACCTATATTACTATAAAACCAGAACTTGGTGTCAATCATGGATTTAGAACCAAAACTGAGATAAACTTTATGCGCTATCAGATTATTGGCTCTGTTTTTAAAACAGACTCTCCCCTGTTAGTGTTCAGTACTTCCTTGTGTCATTCCAGTGAACAAAACAAAAATGTGTTCAGCAGAAAACACTGAGGTGATTTCCTTGTACACATTTCCCTGAATGTGATGCTATTTAATGAATCTACTTGTCATGCGCAAATAATGCAAAGATGCAGTACATAGTGTGTGTGAGTGATTGTTTAAAATAATGTGATTATTCTGAGTGACGTTGTGTTTACATACAATATGTAAATGACCTGACATTGAATGAATTGTATCAGTTAATTTATTACTTATTAATGTGGTCCTTTTGTTGGACCAGTGTTTTTTTGTTGTTGTATATATTTTTTTTACCAGTGTTTTTGTTACACTGTTTACCACAAGCATTGACTTTATATGTCTTATCCTGCCATTTGTAGTCAAAGTGGCAGACTTTAAGTGATTATTTGTATAGTTTTAAGTAAACATTTTAATGTTAAATTAGAAATATACTTTTTAGATAAATACAGATGAAAGCTATTAAAGGAATAGTAACATTTCAAGAAATACACCATAGTTTTCTTGAAGAGAAACCAGATCTCATAATTGTATGGTAAATATTAAACTACATCAAGCAGCTGTTTAGGTTAGCTTAGCATAAAGACTGGAAACAAAGAGAGACAATAGCCAAGGTCTGACCTAGGGTAAAAAAAAAAACAAAAAAAAAAACAGAAGTGTAAAATTTTTACGTACCAGATTATTTCCTGGCCGGGTGCAGTGACTTCCTGGAGTTTTGTCGTTGCTCTGCCAAGAAATAGTCCAACATATAACCCCCCAAGAGACCAAAACTTGGTGTTTTACACTTTAGCTTTTCTACGGATTAAACAAACAAAATATAATTTATTAGTGAGCTTTAGAGGTGCTGGTAGGTTCATTTTTACCTTCAGACAGAGCCAGACTAGCTGTGTTCCCCTGTATCCAGTCCTTATGCTAAGCTGAGCTAATGAACTTGTAGCGCCGGCATCACACTAAAATGGACACACACGAGAGTGGTATCAATCTTCTCATCTAACTCTCGGCAAGAAAGCAAGCATAGTTACCGAAATGTCAAACTATTGCTTTAATAGATCCACTCTAGTAGTTAGGGGGACGTGTACACAAAGTACACTGAAAAATGTATTTTAGCATTGAGAAATCAATACCAGGAAGGTGTTACTGTTATTTTGTACAATGAGTACAGATAAAAAGGTTGGTTGAAGGATAACTTTGAGATAAGAGGCTGCCAACAGGACACAGTCATAGTCAAGGTCAGTATCTCTGGTGGTTATTACAGGTGAATGTAATAAACTGAAAATGTATAAGAGAGACAGAACATCCCACCTATGTGTTTTTCCACATTACAACTGTATGTATCCTGAAAATAAAGCATCATCATGTGAACAGCAAGTGTGTACTCTCTGTCAGTCACTTGACACCCACAATATGAACAGTCAAGACACTGTTTTATTTCAAAAAGTCCCATACATCTTTATATATATTACTTTTGTTCAGTTGCAACAATGTTTTTATTGTCAAAAATTTTACATCAGTTTAAAATAATTTGTACACGAGTCACAGTCGGTCATAAATAAATCTGTTCTACAGATGTTCAACATAACATTCAAGTCTATCTGTTAAATCTCCAATTAACAAACAGTCCAATCTGAGTCCCCTCCTGTTCATTTCACTACTTTTAGCACATTTGTCATTTTGTCTCACCCTTTATTCCCTGTAACTCACAATCAGCAACTTGTGCAGGCCCAAATAAACCCCAAGTCACCTATAGTTTGATCACTTTGAGCCAATCTGACAATCTGAATATTTTCCCATCCTTTTTTGTGTTGGTCTGAACACACAACAGGTGCTTTCAAGTAATTTCCTTTCAACTGGCTGCAGACCTGGCTCAACTAGTATTTGCAAGGTTTGTTCGAACACACTTGCTGCATCAGATGGGCGGCGCTTTCTGCAACTTAAGTAAAGTCACCAAACACAGAAACTAAACTGACTTTCAATTAAATCAGACAGTGTGTGCAGATATGCTGAAAAAATAATGATATGTATAGTATTTGAGTCAGTTTGTGCATCAACACAGACAGAGAGAAAGCTAAGTGTGCATATTACAGTTTAGAGGCACCCCAAGTCATTCCAGTTATTGATTCTCTGTGTAATAAATGCCCTCAAATAACAAGAGATCAACACACTCAGGTCCTAACTCACTGGAATGTGTCAGAGTGAAAACAATGATATAGAAATGTAAAGAGGCAGAAATCAGGTAATACAGAAACAACAAAAAGAAAGAGAAAATAGACATGAGACATTATAAGGACTGCCATAGAAACAGAAACATTGGATTACACACAAACAGAAGAATAAAGAAATATATGATATTTAAGGGTAATTTGTTCTTTAAACGACTTCTGCTACATTCCCCCAATCTTCTGACTGAAAAATATCAATCATTGGATAATTTACAAATCCAAGTCTTTCTTTTTTTCTCTTATGAAGAGTTTCCAAACAGCAACTTGGACGCAAGTGGTAGGTATAACTTAACTAAGTTTTCAACAACTTCTTTATCACCTAAACAACGTAACATGGAAAAGTACAGTCACAAAGTACGTTTATGGTCGCATCAGATCAGATCAGATCACCTTAACAAGTTTCCTAATTGTTGGCTCAGTGGAGATATTGTGCTTTGAGCAACGACAATAAAGACATACAGCTCCCACGACTTGAGAAATAAATAAGGAACAAAGGGATAAGGAAACAGGTCAATTCAAATTCATAACTACGGCCTAATGTGTAAAAAACGTGCTAACAGGTTTTGGAAATCTATTTGAGCTTTGCAAACTAGAGGACGACATTATTGACATTTAAATGAAGATATTTTCACCAGAGCAGTGATCATGCTTCAAACTGACATACTTAAACTCACACAGAGAGTCGTACAAAGTACAGAAACACACGCGCACACTCCGAAAACACACACACACACACACACACATGCTCACTGAATCTGAGAAATAATTTCCCCAAAAACTGTTATTTAAGTCCTAAAAACACGTTTTTAGATGCAAGATTTGTTTCTAACCCTTAACATGTAGAGGAATGAAAAATAATAATTTCTATCAATGTTTGAAGATACAAAGTTGTTTTCTCTTTTTCCACTTCATGACGTGACTACAGAGCAAAAAACATCTGCTAACGTGCTGGTTTATTATGTTACCAAGTGTGTTCTTGTGTGTATTTGCGTGTTTGTTGCATTTTTTAAGCTTTGACAAACTTATACACACACACAAATACACACACACACACGCACACAGATTCCAGCTGACACATCTGTATGGGCGTTTTCTGGGCGACATTGGCTCAGTTGGAGAAAGAGATAGAGAAAGACAGATAGAAATGTAGAGAGAGGGAGACTACTGGATTGACAGGATGTGAACCCCACCATTGTACTCTGATCATCCCTCAGGTCCATCCACCTGTCTCTCGTGTGGGTGTGTCGTCTCTACGTCCCGCCGTTGTACGAGTAGTCCGCCTTGTTGTGCATCACCAGCTTATTGTCCACAAAGTAGAAGCTGTCGGACTGCGTCTCGTATGGGTGCAGGACCATCTCTCTGACTGTGAGCACACACAAAAACATGACTGCTGTTAAGAACTGGTTGCCAAATTGAGGGTCGAGCCAAGATAAATCTGAGGAGATTGCAAGATGATTAAAGGG
This sequence comes from Nannoperca obscura, assembly GCA_036024295.1. Taxonomy (NCBI): domain Eukaryota; kingdom Metazoa; phylum Chordata; class Actinopteri; order Centrarchiformes; family Percichthyidae; genus Nannoperca; species Nannoperca obscura. The sequence goes on from JAVQJL010079647.1 coordinate 26,255, forward strand.
ATAAGAAAGAATACCTACACACATATGTTTATATATGTTCTTATAGTTATTCTAGACTAGATTGCCATGAGTTTGGTTCACATTCCCATTATCCTCAGACATTCTTTGTATTTAGTGCTAATTAGCAAATGTTAGTACCCATTCATGGATTCAGATGAATATGATATTCTGTAAAGAATAAGTTGAAAAGTTGTAATAATGTATGTGTTGTATTTATGGTCCTTTATAAATGTCTAGTTTACCTATTAAGAGTAGTTTCACTATTTCACAGAAACCATTTCCACAAGATGGTGGTAATGCTATTTTGTATGCCCTTTGTTTATGATAATGTGCCTTTCACTTTTGGTAGCAGCAACAGCAGTAGCATACACACACACAAACAAACACACACACACACACACACACACACACACACACATCTTTTAAACACAAAAAAAAACACATGAAGGACTCGCAGTCTATGAGAAATGAAAATGAGAGATTCTCTGGTCTGATGAGACCAAGAGTGAACTTTTTGGCTTTAATTCTAAGCGGCATGTGTGGAGAAAACCAGGCACTGCTCATCACCTGCCCAATACAATCCCAACAGTGAAACATGGCGGTGGCAGCATCGTGCTATGGGGTGTTTTTCAGCTGCAGGGACAGGACGACGATGAATGCGGCCAAGTACAGAGATATCCTTGAAGAAAACCTCTTCCAGAGTGCTCAGGACCAAATGAGGGAGGGGTCTGAATACTTTCCGTACCCACTGTATATGTGTGTGTAGACTTACTGCTGTCCTCAGACAGAGGTGGGAATTCGTAGATGTGTTCACAGGTGTTCTTGCTGCTGGGCATACAGAAGCCAAACTCGAAGTCAAAACTCTTCAGCAGCTTCTCTCTGAAATAATGTCTCTCGATCATCCTGAAGTTTTCTATCGGCATGTCTCCGACCGTGAACTCAACCCTGGAGGGACGAGGACAGACAGACAGACATGTAAAAGGTGAGTGAGACAGATAATTAACAGAAAGAGACAGAGGACACAGCAATTAATCGGTCAGTAACTGCTTCCTTGTAAATAAAGATTCACACACGTTCTCACTTACGTGGCTCCAACTTGTCGCAGTCGGAGAAAAGCGGGGGTGAACTGGTAACGGACAAATCGGCCGGCGTTTGGGTCAATATCCCTCTTCTCCCCAGCTTTGTCTATGGTGAGGATCAGTTTGTATGAAACAGAGCAGAATAAAATGAAATAAAGTATTTTTCGACATGGAAATTCTCCCTTGGCTTTTCAAACAAACAAACATGTTACAACAAATACAATATCAAACAACCCAGAAAATCAGAATAAGTAATGTTTATTCCAGTTTACTTCTACTACCAAGCAGAAACAATTATACATTTGTTCAGTAGAAAATGAGGATGTTTCTGCATGTTAATGGATTTGTTTAGTGGATATGTTCAACCAATGTGTACAAAGCTGCTTTATAATGTGTTTAAGTTTAAAGTATATTTAGCAGTTCAGTGACTCGCCTGTGGATGGAGGTTTGGTGATTTCAAACAGCACCGTGCCGGTCTCCATGTCTCTGATCTTGAACCTGGTGAAGTCAATGTTGAAAATGTTCTCGTCCGGGCTGCACAGATAGTCTGAGAGAAAAAGTAAAAGAGGGCAGAGAATTACATGTTAGGCACGAAGTACTTGAACCAAATATTGCTTAAATGAAAATAGAAAGAATGCAGTAACTACACAAATTCCCTGATCAATACATTGTATAACTGTGAGGGCTGGGTGTTGAATGTCAATACTTTTTCCGACAGAAATGTGTGCATAGCAGAGAGTGCAGAAAAGTTAGCGGGGACAGATTTTTAGACTTTAAAAAAAACTTTTTACTGTTGTTTGATCAGATATTTCCTGATCTTTATTATGAAACTTTACATTACGTTTCATTAGGGCAAAGTTGTTTATTTTAACAGATGCACTGAGTTTGTTAAATGAAACTCAGGTATTGTATTAGCCCAAACTAAGAATCCTGACCCAAAAAGACTAAGGTTCAGTTATTTCCTTATTATCATTATAATAAAAATATCTCACAACCTTACAACTCATAATAAATAAAAGCTGTAATGTTCAAACTAAGAATTTAATATTCTCTTAACAGGAAGCTGCTTTGCATTCAATCCTCTCTGAACAATACCGAGAGCGGACCACACTAGCAAGGAAGTAAACACTCATTGATGATGGATGTTGCACAGGCGTGCACACACACACACACACACACACACGCATACGTACATCCAGTAAGAAAGAGAGTTATTTTTATTCCTCTAATCCTGCTTGCCCTCACCAGGCGGGCGTCACTGCTTATTAGCGTTCCCCAGCAGAGCAGACACTTCCTGCCTGATCCGATGATGCCACTGGCCGGGAGGTGTAACTACAACATTTCATCCACAATTCAGTATCAGCAAACATTTTAAGTAATGTGCACCTTTAGAAATAGCTGAGTAGTAGTTCACCAGTGTTCCTGAATGTGAACTGTAAATGAGAGAATATGTAGTTCAGGACCTTCAGGTGTGTTTTTAGTCACAGTGTTACCAAGCTGGCTTCTGACTACGACTTCGGCCTCCACCTGCTTTGGCTCTGCTGGGTTTTTTTTTGCTTCCTGCGTAGTGTTTACTTCTACATTAATTCACCCTGGAGGATTATTTACAACGCTCCCTGCTTGTTATTTTTCATGTTTATGTATTCAAGTAGTACGCCCGAAGTAGAACCATATACCCCGAAATCACAGCATGTTGTCAACTCCAGTTACTGCACAGGGTGAGTGTGTTCCTGACAGAGCTGGTATGATTCGCTGCGACTCTGTGGTGCCGTTGCTCCTCCGTCAGCCTGAATGCTGAGGTCGGCTCTTCTAAAACACAGCAGCTCTGCATACAGCACTGAACACACTGCTGTACAACACCTGAAGAGTCACACACACACACACACACACACACACACACACACACACACGAAACAAACAGACAAACACAAACACCTTCAGCAGCCTGCAAGGAGCTAATAACAGTTCTGCATCAGTGTGTGTGCGTGCGTGTGTGTGTGCGCACGCGCGTGTGCAGAGGGTACATCTGCACATGTGTATAATTCACTGTACCACAGCTGGTGTTGTCCTCATCCTGTGGCTAACATTGTGCTAATAGCTGCCTTTGAGCTTCCTAATGGAGTCCCATGAGGACGATGAGTTTGAATGAGTTTGTTGTGGTGTGTGCATGTTCCCACTTCGTATCCCAAAAACCTGAGGTGTTTGTAGTAAATTACATGCAGTCTGTTACCTCAAGTCATACACACATGCACACACACACACACACACACACACACACACACACACACAAACAGAGCTGTCTGAGGTGAACTTGCTGCTAGAAGCTAATGAAGCCGTGAACAGACTCTCTGCTGTCAGACTGTCAGCTCTCCATCTGCGCTGTGATAGTAAACACCTACAGACAGGAGTGTGTGTGTGTGTGTCTGTGTGTGTGTGTGAGTTTGTAAGTATGGACTGATTCAACCAAAAGGCAGCTTTCGTGAATTCAAAGTCTCTGGTGGTCCAGGCTGACTGATGAAACACACTAAGATGACTATAAACAGTCAAAGCTGCTCGGTGAGTGTTCACTGAGCCAGACAGCTCGTCCGCAAAGCACTTCTTCAAACTTCAACATCAGCAGCTTTTAACAAAATCCTGCCAGGACTTTAGGCTTCAGACTTCAGACAAATGTGTTGACCTCTGGATCCAATATTTTATACCCTTCACTTATTATTACATCTTATTTGTGCATTTCGTGTAATGGGCAGTAAAACGTGCCTGACATTAAAAGCACTTACTTTACTTACTTACTTTACTGTACTTTAATGTTAATCAGTTTTAAACGTTAATATGAGAGAGAAAAAGAACAAGATGGAGCAGCCACAGTGAACTGTTAGAAGAAGAGTTGCAGGCAACAGGCTGCACACCCCCAATTCTTACAGTAACCAACTTTACTGTGTCTTGCTGTTGTTTAGAAAACTACTCGTGCCGTGTGCAGCATGACATCAGATCACACTTGCTGATGGCGTGATAAGACTGAATATTGATTGACTTATTTATTAAAACAAGCTGAAATTGATTGGTTACATTGTAACCATTGCTCTTCTGTTGCGTGTCTGACAAAGTAGCTGCTCAACCAGTGTTTGCAGTAGTATTGAACTGCATCTGCTGTTACCTCCAGCTTAAGGATTAACTTTAACAAAACACTCTAATGACAAGGCCAATGATGCAACAACACTTTATGACCATTTGAGAGATCCCTAAAAGCTGCTGCAAGGTAGATTATTAACAGCTGATTTACCAAAGTGAACTCAAAGAGTAGCTCACAGAAAGAAAGAGAGACAGAGAGAGATAGAAAGAGTAAGAAATAAAATCTTCTTTCTGTCTTCTCTCAGCTGACATCCTTCCTGTCCGTTCGCAGCATCTGTGGCAGAAATCACCCGTTCACAACCAGACCAGATCAGGTCCACAGTTCAACACATGCTGTACCATGTGACCTAGATTCAGCCAAAATAAATGGTTCTGAGCTCGTTTTAGCAGTTCACCCAGATAGCTCTGGGACAGGACAGAGCTCAGGAACCCTCCAGTGCGATGGTTTAAGATCACTGCCACATGAAACTATATTAAAGGATTACAAACACAACATGCATGCAGGCGAAAATTACAGCTGACACTGATATTGGGATCTAATTCAATCTGTCCCACTTGAGCTGCAGATTGGTGGGTCCGTCCGTCCTCACTGGAAGTTCCCATGGTTGTAGTGCAAGTAGGATACACATTTAAACACATAGAGATCTCAATCTGGGCTTTTCCTTTTGGCATATAATTTAACCTGATTGTGTGCAAAAGTTAAAATGTCATTTTATTTTATTTTCCAACTTTATTATGTCTTTCTAATGTTTGTCTTCGCCTTTGTAAAGCACTTTGAATTGCCTCTGTGTTTGAAATGTACTATATAAATTAAGCTGCCGTGCTGCCTTGTTTAAAGTAAGTGATGAACGTTTTATTTATACTATACTATTTATACTACAACTAATACTCTAAGATAACCTTCAGAGTTAGATGAGTGTGATTGTTTTAAGATAGAGGAGTGGTTTGAACATAATGGGCCTCAAAAAGAAAAAAGTACGAGTGATTCAAGAAAACCTGCAGCATCCACCAATATTATCGTACTGGTCATGTACAGATTTGTCTTTTTCCACAAGACAGTTGCTTTTCACTGGTGTCTGAAGTTTCATCCATTGTTGTAGCATCAAGTAATATAATAATCAACACCCTAAAAATGTTAAATTGATTTAGAAATGACCATGTCCTCATTGCCTGAAAAACTGTTAAACAAGCAAATCTTCTCTTGCAAAGTCAACTTAACAAAAATATAGTTAACTTGACTTGAAAGCATCAAGTTAACTATATTTTGACTTTTTTAATAAACAAAAAGGTATATAAACTACACTTTGATAAGTGTAGATGACGTCTGGTCCCTTGGTGCAAATGACTGTATTACGTACAGACATACTAGCCTACATATCACTGGATGTTTGTGAAAATGTGAGAAATTCAATTTAAACTTGTGTTTTCACTTAAAGCTCCAATGTCGCTCAAACTTAAAATAATGTCTTCTCCTGAGCGCTCTGAACTGTGAAGTTTGATAGCATGCAGGTGTAGAGGAGGGTCACCTCTCGCCGCTGCCTTACTGACCTGAATTCGCCTGTTGATTCACAGCGTCATGGCAACAATGCTGTGGGAAAAATGGGTATAGCTGTAAAATAAGGGAGAGTGAAAAGACGAAGAGATGAGATGAAGGAAGAGCCTGAGATTTGGTTTGGTGGAAGTTCACAGTAGGACTTCAGAGTTGATCTTTTTTGTCTTTGAATGAAAGATAGAGACACTCAATATCTCTACGTTGGGCCTTCTCTAATTAAATGACCCATCTGTATCATCTCATAATGATCTTGACAAGCAAATCAAGTTGGCCTGGTTTCATCCCCTGCTACCCCATTTAACGTCACAGTACAGAGCACTGAACTGAATCAGATCTAAAGCAGCACACTGCTAAAGCTCATTCTCACAGATCATCACTGGGTTATTTTGCTTTCACACAAAAGACCTCACAGGTCACAGGCCAGTACACACAGTCTCACCACTGTGAATCTTTTTAAACATACTCAGGAAATGTCACTTATAGCTGTGAAACTTCATCAGTGATCAGTTCATAACGACTGACAGTGGCATTTATTGCATGGTGATTGTTTTTAGACTGGTTAAACTTAGTTGGACACTTCTCATCGTGAGATAATTTTTGTTTTTTAATTTTTGTTTCAGATGAGTTAAAACAGCAGTAAATACACATACTGTGGCAACAGAACCTACTTGTTTCTAATTGGCTGGAAGCTGAACACGACAGACTAGCTGAAACTTCCAGTAACCATAGCGACAAATCTATCCTGTGTTAGACTGCTGGTTACCATAACAACAGAGCTGATGCTTTACACTCTACATGTAAAACTTGCTAAAACTAAATTTCTGTTAAATCAAAAGCACCCAAAGTAGCAAAAAAATGTTTAAAAACCTAATTATGACGTATCTTTATCTTTTTACTGTACACTACCGTTCAAAAGTTTGGGGTCACCCAAACAATTTTGTGTTTTCCATGAAAAGTCACACTTATTCACCACCATACGTTGTGAAATGAATAGAAAATAGAGTCAAGACATT